>JAOSBN010118326.1:0-35602 GCA_027563595.1 Erythroxylum suave | reverse complement strand
ATTTCAAATGGACATATATGAAACTTCATACATTTAAGCTCAAAGTTCTACAATAACCAATCCATTCAACACATAATAAATATTCGACACTTGATTAAAACTATAATCAAATAGCTCTTCTACAAATTATAAATCCTTGACCTAGGATATATAAAATCATAGCTGAACTATGGATTAAGCTACTCCCCTTTTCCAGCCCATTGAACTCTAGCCATCGATACACCTTCAGGAGGAGAAGAAACGCCTAGCCACTCATAGAATTCAGAAACTTCACAACCTGGAATGCTCGTAAATCACCCATGATGGAGGTTTGGCAGTGGAAGAAAATGTAAAAGGAGAAGGAGACGTATTTGTAGAGAAAATGATGAAGTAAAATGTCTAGGAATATATTTTGTCATCTCTGCCCTTACTACTTATCCTAAAATAGGTCTTTTAATGATATTCGAGTCGGGTCATAAGGATGGGTGAATGGATTTTTCAAAAATGATTCGGGTTTCAGGTTGTTGTTTTGAAGATTTTGCCACAGCAAAGCAAGGAGTTCGCCACGGCCAAATTTTCCCAAAGCGTCTGAGCTATTGATTTGAAGGTTTCATTGTGATGAGGTGATAGGTTCGCCACGGCCAAATTTTCCCGAGAGCATTTGGCTGTTGATTCACATCTTTCACTACAGCGAAGTAAGGAGTTCGTCGCGACCAACTTGTCCCAAATGGTTCTCTTCTTTGATTCCATGGTTCAGCAATTTCTTGGTCTTCACTCTTGGCTCTGCTTCTTAAGTGTCCTGCAAAGAAAAACAATAGTTTGCAATATCAATTGTTCTATAAATCAAGTGAATGAAATTACTAATTAATTATGACAATTTTACCCTCAAAGTATGTTAATTCAAAATAAGAACACTTAAAATAAATTAGGCACAATATCCAACAAAAAGAGCTGAAAAGTACAACAAAAATATAAAAAATTCCACTGAATAATAATGAAATTTTGGGTTCAATCAGCTGAAATCCTTAAGTCCCATAATATGGAACTCCGAGATATCATTCAAAAGATGCATGATAGGATTAAGGCTAGTCAGGCGAGTTCGAGCACAGCGCCGCCTCAGTAGGTAGAAAAAGACTCAACTAGTGAAGAGTCCGAAGAGGAAGAAGAAATAGAAGAACTAGGCTAGAAGAAATTCCTAGATACAATCTCCATAAATAATAAGGTAGTGACGGATACACTTGTAAGGAACTCTATAATGATGAAGGAGATGGCCCAAACACAACGATGTCAGAATCGGGATATACATCGTATCCATCAATATTTTGAGGCTCAGCGCATTCAATTGCCACCTCTGACACCATCCCCGCGTCCATCACCATGAGGCTTTATCTAACCTCTTTCTTTTGAAATTTAGATTGCATTTTTATTTTTATCTTTTTTTGTTTTACCTTACTTTATGTTTCTTCCTTCCTTATGTTTTTTTTATCCCCTTCTCACCTTGAGGACAATATGTTGTTCACGTGTGGGGAGGGTTATGTTTTTTTCTTTAAACTTGAATTTTGCATATTATATGACAGTTGTTAGGTTGCATTTTGAGAATTGTATGAATGTGTCAATGGCTTAGATGGATTGGAATTGATTTAATTTTAAACATAAAGAATCATTAGTTCGCAAAATTAGGGAATTAGGATCTTTGGCTAGACATGCAGCTTAATTAGGATTTTGTGTGAGTTTTCACCCTCTAAATTGTCACATCCATTCATAATTTGAGGCCTTTGGACTTAAGTAGCTTTACTAGTATTTTTCACAGAAATGAGTAGCTAAAACAACAAGATAGGCAATAAAAAAAATCAAATCATGTTTTCTAAATAAATAACTATTTTGCTGGCCTTCAGGTTATGAATAGAACTAGTAGCCATTTGAGAACGTGATATAGCTAAGTAGCCGGATCGACATGCTTCATAAATGTGTGCCTCCACGTCAAAAGCATTATGACATTTCAACCAATTAGTTCAATAAAAAATGAATTAGTCTAGTAATCGGATCAACATTCATAACCAATGTTTGCCTCCGAGTAAAAGACTAGTCCTTGTTTTAAAATAGATAAACAAATTTAAAAAATGTTTTATAATAAAAACCTACCTAACTTGTAATAGCTTGAATTTTCATGAAAGTTCTTAGGAGTAGTTACAAAGTCTGAATGGCTAAAGAATTATTAATGTGTGCATGTAATTGAAAAGTGTAAATAAATTAACGCTTGGATTTGGATTAATTTTTATATTTGGTATAAATCCCCCAGACGCATATTTTGCATGTTAATGAATTGAAATGACTCGAACGATTGAGTTTAAAATTAAATTGATTTCATGAAGTTGAAGTCATTGTCTTATTTCTGCATTATGTGTTGTGTGATTTAATGTGTTTATTGTTTTGTTCGCTTGAGGACTAGCAAACATTTAAGTATGGAGATGTTGATAAGTGTGAATTTTATCATGTTTTAGGGCTTATTTTGTTATGTATTTAAGTGTTAATTGAATTGTTTATCGTGAGTTTAGGTTAGAATTTTCTTAGTTTATGTGTTTAAGTGTTTTTATGGGTTAGTACAAGTCTTTGAGCTCAAATATTATGTTTTTGAGGTACCTTGATGTGTTTATTAGTGTTTCAGGTTCAACATCAAAGAACAATGAAGTTTCAGAGACACTTAGGACAGAAGCATTAGAGCCATCCCACAATCATAGCTTGATTGCCATAATCAAGACAGAAGGGGGTTGGATTTCGCCCACGGTCGTGGCTCTCGAGCAGAGGTATAAACAAATGAAAACCTCAAATTTCAAGGGATTTTTCAAACCTTTTTTGACCCTGGAAAAACCCTAGGGCTACTCAGAACACAAAAGGTATTTAAAGAACAAGACAAAGGAGATGAGGGAGCTTTTGCATCAGCCACTAATTGAGAAACCCTAGAGAGGGTTCATCAAGAGATATGGAGAAGAAGCCTACGTGAAGTACTTCCTGAAATAGGAGGCTTCTTGCTATTGCTACCTCCATTATCTATTCCAATCTTAATTTCGATCTATTTTTAAATTTTATTATTATATAGAGCTGGGATAGCTATTGATTAATAGATTGCTTGAATGTTGAGGATGTCTAAACTCACCTTCTGGTTATATAATTTTTGATTTAATGAAATTTGATTGTTTGCATTCTTATTGGATTAATTCTAATTTAAAGTCTGCACTTGCATAATTCAGTGACAAACTGAGAGAGTGAATCGAGTGAAAAAATATCAAATTGGGCAAATGAGTGTTAGGTAATTTAATAAAATAAGAATTAAATCAAATCGGTAATTTGTGCAAAGAGAGATCTTGAATAGGATTCTTGATAGTTTTTGGACAACTTCAGATCTAATTAGAGATTTGGATAGATTATTAATCGAGAGATTGCAATTCTTATAATTTGATTAGGGTTTTGATGACTATAACTCGAGAGAGAGTAATCAACCCTTGGACCATCTAAAACCAATAATCTAGTAGTTCATAATCAATTAGGTTAGCATTAAAGATAGAAAAAGTTCCCCTTTCTTCCAATTGGTAGTTCTTTCAATTGGTAATCAATTAGGAATGCGTGATTAAAATAAACTCTTGCCTTATTTTTGTTTATTTTGAATTATTGTGTTGGCCTTAGATTTTAGGATTACATTAACCCTCCTCGAGGGATGGAAATCTTAGGTACTATGTTAATGACTCATGCGCTTGCAAAATATTGAGGTTAAAATATTAAAACTTACATATATCAGAAAACCATGATCAATCACTATTTGGGAGCAGCTAGCCCAAGCATTCCTTACAAAATATTTTCCGTTGGCCAAGACGAAAAAGATCATAAAAGAGATCACAAATTTTCATCAGAGTGATGGAATATAAAGCCTGGGAGAGGTTTAAAGAATTACAGAGAATATATCCCCACCACAACCTTCTGAGGGAGTTCTTGTTACAGATATTCTATAATGGTGTAAATCAAAGTGCAAGAGGAACCATAGATGCAGCTACTAGAGGTTCTCTGAAGAGGAAGACTATTGATGCATCTCATAACCTTCTAGAAGAATTGGGGAGCAATAGATGCATGTGGTCAAGTGATAGGAGTAGACAGGGGCAAAATAAGCAAAAAGGTATGATTCTGATTGACTTTATTATAGCTTTACTAGCACAGATCATAGCTCTTACCATACAAAAGCTATGCAATTACAGTATGAGCTATGTGCGCAAAACATTACGGCTCAGCTAATTGTTTCTTGTTTGGAGTCAGTGGTACAAAACAAGTAAATTACTTGGGTCAATCACAAAGAGGTAATAATCCTTACTCAAACACTTATAATCTGAGGGGAAAAACCACCCAAATTTTTCTTAGAATACTAAAAAATACAAATGGCCAAACAAGACTACAAGGACCTCCTAGATTTCAGCAAGACCAAATTGGATCTATAGAGAGAAAAATGGATAAATTGATGGATGTTTTGGGGTCCAAACTGGCAACTTAATAAGAGAATCAAACGAGGATTTTTTCCAGCCAGTAGGAAAGTTAAAAAAGGATAGAGGCAAAGTTTGATCAGATTTTGAAGAATTATGCCTCATCTATCCATAATTTGGAGGTTTATGTAGGTCAACTTGTTAATGTTTTGTCTTCTAGAAGTGCAGTTAGTCTATCAAGCAATAATTAGGTCAACCCAAATGAACAACTCAAAGCTATTACACTTCGAAGTGGCAAGAAGATGGAGGATCCAAGTGTGCCCAAATATAGCCAAAAAAAGGGAAAGGCAAGGCGATAGAAGAAAAGAAAGAAGAAGAAAGGCCTTTGATACCACTACCACCCTATGTTGATGGTAAAAATAATCTGCTCGTTTTACACTCAAAAATCATTTTATGCTCAAAAATTGCAAGTGTATGGGTCTTAACTTATAGCTTAAAAGTGGATATCGGTCCCACAGGGATTGATGCCCAGACACCACTTAATCTAGATCAAAAAAATTTTAAGAAATTAAATTTTTTTCAATGAAAACAATTTCAAAAATTAAATTAAAGTTAAAATATTAATAACAAAGAATGAACAAAACCACCAATGCAGAAAAGTCAAAATTCAAGAATTTAAAGACTAGAGATTACTTTCTCCCCATTGTCTCCCTCCTATTTTATTAATCAAATTATATCTCACCTAAGATTTTTTAATGTATTAATTAACCTCTCTCAAGGTGTAATTAATTTTCCCTAATCGAATTTAATAGGATCAATTGAAAGATCTCTCAACCTATCCAATCACTCTACCAATTCCACAAGGTACTAAGCTATATTATAGGTGATCAATTAACCTAGCCGAGATCTCTCTTCTAACTAGTCAACTAACATGATGATTGTAAGTCTATAGGTCACCAACTCTCATTGTACAATCCTACAGAAATTTATCTTACTCATTCTCTCGATTTGTTGCAAGATAGAAATTAAATCAACAATCATCAAAGACATTTTCATTCAATTCAACAAAATAGGAGTTTAACACAATAGTTCAAAAGTAATCCCTAAAACTAAATCAGCCTAACATGGTCTCCATAACATCATTAACATTCAAATAAACCATTTTACAAAGAATAGACGTGATCAAAATGATAGAAAATTGAATAAAAAGATTCCTTTTCTTCCTTGCCAAAATCTGGAATTCTTGATGTTAATGAGCTATTTTCCCCAATCTTGATGATAATCCTTGACTTCAATCCTTCCTCAAGACTCCAAACCTGTGTTCTTCACTAAAGAAAAACTCTTTTCTACAGAGAGGTTTTGTCCCCCTAACTTTGGAGGCTTAATTGTGCTTTTACAGTCCAAAAATCCTAAGTTTAATGAAGCCTTGCATAAGGTCTCAATTTATAATTCCCACAATCGTGAGAATTGATAGTAGAAAGACTCCTATTCTCTTCTCCTCTTTGATCTCTAGCCTAATCTCCAAGTTGCTCCATCTTCATTCTTATATAAAAATAGTCCATTCTTACCTTAGATTAGCACCAAACATAAAAGAGCAACAAAGGAAATCAAACTAAATGAAATCATACAAAATGAGTCCTAAACTACAACAATAATAAAAAACTATGCAAGAAACACATGTCAGTTTTATAGAAAACCATAGACTAATGCACAACTGTCACCCGACAAGCCTAAACTTTCGTATCCACAAAGGGTGAAACAACATCAAGTGGACACTCAGTTTTCTAAGTTTTTGGAGAAACTAAAGAAGCTGCAGATTATCTTATCACTAGTGGAAGTTTTGGAGTGCATGAACAAGTAAGCAAAGTTTCTTAAGGGCATACTCACACAAAAACACACTTTGGAGGATAACCAAATGGTAACTTTGATGAAAAATTGTAGTTCGATCATATCAAGCCAAATGCCTTCAAAAAGATCCAGGGAGTTTTACCATTCCATGTATTGATGGTGAGTTTGAATTTTCTAAATGTTCATATGATTTAGGTGTAAGTATTAACTTAATGACTTTGTTTATTTTCAGGAACTTGGGACTAGGAGAGGTCAAGCTAACATCCATGCTAATTCAACTTACAGATCAATCCATAAAGAGGCCATTTGGAGTTGTAGAAGAATTATTGGTAAAAATGGACAAATTTATTATTCCTGTTGATTTTGTTATGTTAGATTTTGAAGCTGATAGAAATTGTCCACTAATTTTAGGTAAAACCTTTATGAATACTAGTAGGGCATTAGTTCATGTGCATAAAGGGAAACTTATGTTGAGACTTGGTGATGAGCAGGTCAAATTTAATATGTCAAAATCTTTGAAGAAACCAACGGATGGTAATGTGCGTATGAAAATTGATGTTGTGGATAAGTGTGTGAAGGAGGTTGAAGGGGAAGTTAATGAAATTAATGAAGTGCACAAAGATGAGTGTAACGTCCCATTATCACAAATTATATACCTGACCATCCAGAGGACATTCAAGTACATATCCTATAACAATGACATGTTAGAACAGTCATGTTCTCTTATATGGCATCGTACAAAATACACAATACTTACAACCTTAACTATTCATTTCATTCATTCACAAAAGTTTACATTATAATAGTGCTTTCAGTTAACAAATATTTACATTACCAAAATGTGTGAAAGTTTACAACGCTTTATACGCAAGTTCTACATGACATAACAAGTACATAAACATAACTACTGCTCCTCAGATGCCAGCTGACAGACCTTTGAGCCATAAATTAATCCAAAATGTCCTTTTAGAAAATCTTAGGAACTAGGTCTCCTGTCTTGTACCTAAAAAGCCACGTTGTAATTTTTATGAGTTTTGCAAACTCAGTGAGTGAACCATCATTGATGATGTCACTCAAATCAGATACACAAATAACACACATCCAACCAATTTCAAAACAATTTTTCATCACAATGGCACATAATGAATGTCACACATTTCATATACATTCTTTTAGAACATATATAACCTAATCAATCACATTATCAACAATGGCATATCACTTTATCATCACAATCAGAGAAGGTTTCATAATCATAAATATACAAATGCAAATGCATATGAGACTCCATATTCATTATTATTTGTTATGACCGAGCACATTTCAGATACAAATACAAATACTAGCCCATTGGGCTCAGTCAGCTACAGAAACTATGGAGTAAAGCTTCTAAGCTTAAAGTTCTTTCAGACTGATCACTCTGACCACGATGCCTTTATCTGATCATGCATTTAATGAAATGCATCAAATTAGAGAATATGTCATCAAAAACATTTACTTATGATGCACAGATAGAATCTTAGATTCATCGGACCTCGATCAACTTTTGTTAAGTATTCAGAAATCATTCATAATCATATGTTCATATGCAATCAGAACACGTCCAATACATTCCTAAATATCAATCTCCTCGTACCATTAAAGTTCAAAATTATCACAATCAAATCATTAGCAGTTCATTATATGGGAATTAAATAGAAACATAAATAAATCAATCCTAGTGATATCATCTAGGTTGACTCACAGTACACTCCCGTATATGCTATTACCTGGATGGTCTGACCATGTCTTGTCAATGGCGTTCGACTTGAGCACCTAAATACACATACATTGTACACTTTACTTTCATGATCAAACAACTATATATTCAATTATGCACATATATATGTGTGATTTTCAATGCATACTCAATGATTTTTCCTGGTTTGTAACCTTATTCAAATTTCTTAACCAATCAACATCATACATTGTATACTACCATTTTGCAATCAGGTTTTGTATCTTTAAATTAGCTTGATTTACTCCAAATTCATCAATCATACTTTACACTTATCATTGAACATTTCCATGATCCAAAAGATTCTTATAATACACACACAATTGGTACTTTAATCTGAAATTTTAGCAAGCTAAATCTATATATTCACTAAAATTTTTCCAACAACATATACTCATACATTCATCCAATTCTCATTCATAAATAACCTATGTTCCTCAATACTCATTCATCCACACCTTATACACATTATTCATGTCCTAAAAATCATGTTTGCATTAAAAGAACTCATTTATTTCTTTAACAAATTAGAATTTCCAGATTTGAACTCAACACATCAAAACGTCTATTCTTTATATTATGACATC
The DNA here is from genome assembly GCA_027563595.1 of Erythroxylum suave. NCBI lineage: Eukaryota > Viridiplantae > Streptophyta > Magnoliopsida > Malpighiales > Erythroxylaceae > Erythroxylum > Erythroxylum suave. Next base: position 26,948 of record JAOSBN010118326.1, on the reverse strand, counting down.
AATTAACTACATAAACTTATCAAGATCTTAACCAGTTAATCAAGCAATAATCTAGGCTCATCAATAACATTAATTAAGTCCAAATATACGCATTTAGAGTGAAATTTCCCAGCTGTTTCAACAAGTACACAAGGCTAAAATTAAAATTCCATAATTTGTCATCAATATCACTAATATGTGTAACTTTTCTAACTTCAATACCTCACAAATTTAACAAGCTTAAAGACATCACTAGCGTCTAAAATTTTTCAGATTTCATGTTCCTTAAAGTTACTTCATTTCAGATCAATTAAATTTCCAAATTGGTTACACTAAGGCTTACAAAATTCTGATTACTTATGTCATTAACATTCATTCTTTTACAACACACCTATAGCTCAAATTTTTCCAGATTTTCTCAAGATAAGTTTTGTGTCAGTTTTGTATGGCCATTAAGATATAGAAATTGAGGTTTATAGGCCATATGTTCTTCTAAAAAAATGTTCCTCTATGTCTTAAGTTTCTAATGAACTAAATTTAATACAATTTGGTTCATTATTCTTAGTGTTATATGCAAAATACTAAAGACTGTTCTCAAACAGTAACAGTAACCAAAACTCAACTTCAAGCTAAATTTCAAGACACTTAAAGATAGAAATAAATTTCTATTCCCTCATGAAAATTGTATAAATATTTACTTAGTTTAATATAAAGTTAAAGTAACCCCATTTTGATATCTACAGGTCAAGTTATGGCTAAAATACCGATGTCTGTTTAGTTGACGTGTCATACACCTTCTACACCCCTTCACCATAATTCATCAATTCCACTTCAATTACACCTTATTCATGCCTCAATACCACATCAATTTCATGTCAAGAACCAAATAAAAAAACATTAATTAATTAACTTACATATCAATAACTTCTACATATCAAAACCAAACCAGAAATTACCATACAATGATCATTCTTTTCCAACATAAGTCATCACCAACATCACATGCGTTTGACTCCAATTTGAACACCAATCTCATACCATTTAACATACCATAAAACTCAGATATTCACTTACTTGTTACGCTTTCAATTCATCTCAAACTTCACATTAAATCAAGTCTCTATGCAAGTAAAATTCATCACAAACTTAAGATGAAAACAGGTTGATTATGGACAGCAAGATGAAGGTAACTTTCAGCTAGTTTTCTTGGCTATTTTGTGTAAGGTAAAAGGCTGGTTTTGGTGCAGAAATCTGGCTACGGTTAAGGAAAAATATAAAGGAGAAAGTAGGAGTAATTTTGGGTGATGAAAACAAAAGAAAGAGGTAGCAAAACTCTGCTACATAAACTTGCTCACCTTATGCTAGGTGTCACCATTAAAGCACAACATTTATCCTAAAGCATGTCTTACATTTTCCTAATCAAGAAGCTGCCATTAGTCCACTCAAGATGCTGCCATTACTCACTAATTAAGTTATCCACATGTCACTCCAAGATTGGTTCACTTTTCACACAATAATTTGTCCATTTGTCAATCAATTACTTGTCCATTTGTCACACTTTTCACTATGTCAAATGTCACTCAATTTTAGGCTTAATCACCCTAATTTTCCATATATCAATTTATCCTACCGTTTTGCATTTTTCCTATTCCTAATGTACATTTTAATTCATCAATTTTCCATTCCATAACATTTAATTCCAACTTACTAATTGAAATCCAAACATATCAAAATTCAAGACATACCAAATCACAATTCACATCATGTTCACTTAACATTTTTCATACCGTGGAACCTATCAAATGAGTGCATATGCTTACTTGTAATGTGTGAAAATATCAATTCGTGTATTAATGCTAATGTTATGCATGTATATGCAATCCTTAATCTAGGGTTGAACCCTAAGCATATACCACAAAATAAGATATTACAATGTGAGTGTGAAAGAAGAAGAATTATATAAGGAAGTTGATCTAGAGAAGTTGAAGCAAACAAGTACACCCACACCACCTTCAATTGTTAAGCCCCCCACTTTAAAGCTTAAACCCTTACTGGTCCATTTGAGATACACCTTTTTAGGTAAGAACTATGCTCTACCTGTCATTATATCTAACCATCTAGATTGTGAGCAAAAAGAGAAAGTGTTGGAGACCATTAGGAAGAGGATGAGAGCCATGGGGTGGAAAATTTTTGATATTAGGGGGATTAGCCCCAATGTGGTGATGCATAGGATTAACCTAGAAGAAGGATGTAAAAATGTGAGGGAAAGACAGAGAAGGTTAAATACAAACATGCAAGACATTGTGAAGAAGAAGGTCGTGAAGCAGATAGTGAGTGGGTGAGTCCAGTATAGTGTGTGCCTAAGAAGGGTGGCATGACAGTGATAGAGACTGAACATGGTGAGAAGATGTCTACTAGGACCATCATAGGTTGACAAGTGTGTATTGACTATAAGAAGCTAAATTTGACCACCAAGAAAGATCATTCCCTTTACCTTTTGTGGACCAAATGATTGAGAGGGTAGCTAGTAATTTTTTTAATTGCATTCTTGATGGATATTCAGGATACAATCAAGTATTTATATACCTGAAAGACCAACAGAAAACTATGTTCACTTGTCTTTATGGGACTTTCTCATATCAGAGCATGCCTTTTGATTTATACAATGCATCTGCCATATTCTAAAGGTGCATAATGGCCATATTTGCAAACATGAATGAAACTTTATAAAGGTATTTATGGATGACTTCTCTGTCTTTGGAAATTCTTTTGATTATTGTTTGCTTAATTTGGACATAGTGCTTCAAAGAAGTGAGGAGTCTCATCTAGTCTTAAATTGGGAGAAGTGTCATTTCATGGTCTAAGAGGGAATTGTATTAGGTCATAAGATCTCATGCAAAGGGATTGAACTGGATCACGCTAAGATAGAACTGATTGAAAAGATACCACCTCCAACCAACATCAAGGGTATCCAAGCTTTCCTTGGTCATGCAGGGTTCTACAGATAGTTCATCAAGGATTTTTCTCTTATTGCTAGACCCTTAACTCATTTATTAGTTAAAGTTGTGTCTTTTGTTTTTGATGATGACTGTTTTATTCCTTTAACAAGTTGAAGAAGGCACTCATAACGGCACTAATTTTGACATCGCCAGATTGTTCTTTTCCCTTTAAGATTATGTGTGAAGCAAGTGACCATCCTATTAGTTGTGTACTTGGCTGGAAAAAACAGAAAAGGTAGTATACTATTTATTACATAAGCAAGACTTTGACAGTAGCACAACTAAACTACACAACTACTGAGAAGGAATTTCTTGTTGTGGTATTTGCTTGTAAGAAATTTCATTCTTATCTTTTAGGTGTTTTTATAGACCATACATCATTACGTTACCTATTTGCTAAGAAGGATACATCATTACTTGAAAGGGGACACTATAAAAAAGAAGTGAAAATCAAGGAGAACTTTCTTGATGAGGCCCTAATGATGGTAAATAATCCTTTTCGTCCTTGGTTTGTAGATATTGCAAACTACCTCTCAGGTGGCATTCTTCCTTCTAATTTTTCATATCAACAAAGGAAGAACTTCTTATTTCAATGTTCTCGTTATATTTGGGATGAACCTATACGTTACAAGATATGTGCTAACAATGTGATTCACAAATGTGTCCCTGAAGATGAAATGCTCGAAATTTTAAGGCAATGTCATAGCTCACTTTATGTAGGGCATTAGAGAGCTAACAAGACTGCTGCATGAATCTTAGAGTGTGGATTCTATTGGCCAACCTTGTTCAAGCATACTCAAGATTTTGTGCTGAAGTGTGATGTCAAAGAATGGGCAACATATAGAAGAGGGATGAGATGTCGCTTTCAAACATAATGGAGGTGGAGATATTTGATATGTAGGGCTTGGACTTTATGGGACCATTCCCATCCTCCTCAAGTAACACTTACATATTGGTTAGGGTTGATTACGTGTCTAGGTGGGTTGAGGTAGTAGCTACTCCAACTAATAACGAAAAGGTGCTTCAAAAGTTTATCAAGAATATTTTTACTAGAATTAGGGTGCCTAGAGCGAATATAAGTAATGGGGGAGCCATTTCTCCAACAAACATTTGAGGTCCTTTTAAGAAAATACAATGTTCATCATAGAGTGGCGACCTTTTACCACCCCTAAACCATTGGCCATGTGGAGGTGGTGAACAAAGAGTTAAAGAAGATTTTTGAGAAGGTAGTAAACATGTCAAGAAAGGATTGGGATTTGAAGCTGGATGATACCCTATGGGCTTACAGGATAGCTTTCGAAACACTAATATGTACCAAACCATATCGACTTATGTATGGCAAGGCTTGTCATTTACCATTGGAGTTGGAGCATCGGGTCTATTGGGAAGTTAGGAAGTTGAACATGGAATGGAAGCTAGCATGTGAGAAGAGACTATTACAACTTGATAAATTGGAAAAGTTGAGATTTTAATCTTATGAAAATGCCAAGTTGTATAAAGAAATAGAAAAAAAGTGGCATAATGCTCACATTAAAAGAAGGAGTTTAAGAGTGGAGATTTGGTGCTTTTTTTCAATTCAAGACTTTGGTTATTTCCGAGAAAGCTCAAGCCAAGATAGAGTGGACCCTTAAAGATCCTTCAAGTGTTTCCCTATGGATCTTTGTAGTTGAAAAATTACAGGAGTAAAGCATTCAAGGTCACTGGGCATAGATGCAAGCCATATTATGGAGGGACATATACACAAGAAAGGGAAGTCATCTCTTTCCTTTCTTCCACTTTTTTATGAATGCATGAGGAATGGTCATGCTAATGACCTTAACTTAGCATGTTCACATTTCTTTTGTTTGTCCTTGTTTATTTGTTTGCTTGATTTATTTAGTTGTGATTATGTTTGATTTGAGTTTGTTTGGTGTTTATTTAGATTTTTTATTTTAACTTTGTTTTCTCTTCAAATTTCTTGTTGGTTAGATGATTTGGATGTGTTTGTAGGTTGTGTGAATGTTAAGAATGCATGCTAAGCTTGGAAGAGGGTTAAGAAGTGGAAAAATTGGAGTAACCTATGACCATGGGTAGGTTCTCCAGAAAGTTTCTATAGAGTTAACCCACGATTATGGGAATGATAAGAATTTCCACGATCGTGGGAAGCCCCTTTTGAAAAAAAAACTAATTTCCCCATCCTCTTCCTCTTTCTTCACTCTTCAATTTTTCACATCATCTCTCTCTAGAAAAAATGAAACCCACTCTCTCAATCTCTCAAATTCTTCATCTTTTAGTAAACTCTTGGTATTTTCTTAACTTCTTCTATCGATCTTTCATTCCTTTACACTTATTTCACATTAACCACTTAAGAATCCAAGGATTTGGTGAGATTTTCTCTCCTTCTCTTTAAAAAACATACTCACCCCTCTTCTTATTTTTGTAGATTATTCTCCTACAATGGTTCTAAAGAAGCAAGTCTCCCAAAAACCAACCAATGAACTACCCGTTGAAGTCTCCAGAGAAGGCAAACTAGATATGGCAGCCACTTTTTATACCTTATTTCCCATTTTTCATAAGATAAAGGTATGCGATTTCGAGACTTTAAATATAAAGAATTAATGCCTCCTAGATACTTTGATTTTGAACTATTGGAAAATCTAGGATTAAAGCAACATGTAGAGAGATTGGCTGTGAATATCAATTGGTGTTGGTTAATTAGTTGTGATCTATCGATATATCCTATGATGACTGTCAAATTTTTCACCACTGTGTGCTACAATCCTAAAATGGATATATTTTGGTTTAGGATAGGTGGCCATGCCTATAAATTGATTATACTATCATTTGTGCACTTTTTATTTATCGAACACTAAAGTTTTGGATGATTACTATGACTTTTATATGGGTGAAACCAATTTTAACTCTAGGAATGCATCAAATACTTTAATTTGTAGCACCAAGCACTTGCTTCTTCATAATTTTATGTGTTTAATGGTTTTTAACAAAATTGAAAGTAATAAGTGCTCGGTTAAGGAACTTTTCTTCCTTTGGTGCATGGATCAAAAAATCAAAATAAATATCCCTTATTGGATTTTTCAATCTATTGTGAGTTGTGTTAATAAGAAAAGCTATTATTTTGACATGTCATACCTTGTTACTTTTTTGGCTTTATTTTACAACCTTGAGGTGGATAGTGTGCGTACGGCTAGATATGATGTTTTTGAAATCCCTGATTTGAGACACCCTAAAATTTTAGAGCTCTATTCTATAGAGCTTTAAAGTCCATAGACTTGCGCAACTATTAAGGACAAGAAAGATAAAGATGCAGCCACTTCCAGACCGACCACATCTCAAGCACCTCTGGAGCTCTAAGAAGAAATGGTAGAATAGGAGCCAACTATAATAGTAGAGGTCGACAGATTCCAACAAATCCTCAACCAGATGGCCTCTAACCATCAACAAATGACACTACAAATTAATAGGCTTGACACCTAGATGAGACAAGTACACAAAGAGCAATGGTACACGAAGAAGAAATTACTCAAGTTCATCCAAAGGAATAATATTGAAGTCCCTTCTCCAATGTCTTTTCTACCACAATCTCTATGAGCCTTCTTCCCCAAAACTTTTTATATTATTTTATTTCTTTTGTTTGGTTTGATGTCTTTTGTTTGGTTTGATGTCTTTATTTGGTTTGATGTCATTTTACCTTATTTTGTGGTTGCATTGTCACATTGAGGACAATGTGTTCTCTACGTGTGGAGAGGTGACATTTGGTTTTTCAATTGCATTATTTTAATCTGCTTTAGTCACTGTTTGCATTTTGTTAAATAGGATGCATGGTTTAGGCATATTATGTTGTTTTGTGTTAAGCAATGGAACCACACTTGAATCATTTTGATTTGATTTGTCATAAGATTCTGTCATGATAGTTGGAATTAGATTGAATGCATGTTTGAACTTGGATTAGGCAACATAAGTAGAGAGTGAACCATGTTCAGTGATGAAAAGTAGTTGGCTACATAAGCTCAATCACAATTTGACACTTAAGCAATGAGGTAGTGTAGAGATGCATAATGAATTTTCATTTGAGTCAATATAAGGATTGAGCCTATATGACCCCATCTATAGTTTTTTTATTTCTTTGATTGTGTGATGCTTCCTTAGGTTATTACCTTCTAAACTTGTTTTGAATCGGTTTGGGTCTACTGGATGAATGCTTAATAGAGATTATTAAGGCCCTTTTTATGTTAACCCTTAGCTTAAATGACCCAACTTTTATTATCCTTTACTACCCCCGTTAAGCCCTAACCATTTTGTTTCTTGAAAACATCTAAAATTTTAAAACCCAAAGCCCCATTACCCTACCCATTCACAAGCTTAGTAAAGTATTAAGTGATGCATTAGTTCGGGATTTTTCCTACAATTTTTTTCCCAAGATGAATTTAGTGATACTCCTGATCTTGAATTACATTGTATTTAGTTTCTATTTTAATCATTTTTTATTCCATTTATTAAAAAGAAAATGAAAAAAGCAAACGAGAAAATTAAAATAAATGGAAGAACATTATAGTAGTATCAATAAGTGTGGAGTAGTAGTATATTTACATTTGTGTATTTCCTAACTACATTTTGTTATTCTTTTATCCACTTATTACTTTACGAATGCTTATGTTAAACCCTTTAACCTTTTTACCTACCTTAAGCCTTACCGCATTAAAACCCTAATCAAGTCCTTTTGATCTATTTATGCATGCAATCATTGTAAAGGAGAATTGGTGTATTGGCAAGCCTATGGTAGTGTAGTTTCCTATGGGGTGCTTGAGCAAAACACTAACCATCAAATACTTGAGAAAAATGAGTGAAATCATAAGGAAGATTCATTTTCCATCTATACTTTGTTAGGTTAGCCATGGTTGCATGCATCACATGTATGCGTATGCAGTGGAAGTGTTGGAATCAAAATTCTGACAACATGACAACCTGAAAACCACAAGATCATACATGCATGCAAGGATATGTAAAGAACATGAAATATAAAACATTTTTACCTTTGTTTCTCCTCCTTTCTTATTTCTTCTCCTTGTTTGGGTTATTCCAAACCCCCAAACCCTTCTTTGATCAACCCAAGAACACACAAAGATGGAAGATGAAACAATGCATAAGGGTGTTAGAACACCAAACTTGATGAATTCAAGTAGATGTCCAAAGGAAAGATAGATCAAGGTTATCTTACATGCACGTTGAATTATATAAAAATTGCTTAAATTTTATAAAGATAACTCAAGAACTCTTTTCACTCTCTCTAAGAAGAGTTCTCGACCCTTAGGTTCCTGGTTGTTTTATATACTTTATATACTGTGTAATTCATTCTTTCACCATACTATACCCCACTTAGTTCAAAGTATGGGCTATATGTCAACTCCAACTAGACAGACTATGTCACATCTAGTCCAATTGATATTAGTTATTGTCCTAGATTCTCATTACTTTATGTGTCATTGAAGACTCTCTTCATAACACATAACTGCTCTGGCCAGAGATTTCTAAGTAATGACCCTGACAAGAGGTCGTGGGTATCATCTCCTTCTATCAAGAGTGGTGAATCCTCTATCGGCAACCCAATTACCTTCAAATACCAATAGTTGCACCCAATCATCACCCTAAGAATGACCTCGTCTTAAGGTAACAAGGAATGATGTCAAAGCACAAAATTGGTATCTAAGATATCCTTAAGTACCTCAAGTCTAAGGATATTTGCACCATTGCTATGTTGAGATTAATCATTGACATTCAATAGATCATCCATATGATAATCTCATAGTTGGTCATCCGATGTAATTACTACCCTCACGATCGTCGCATGTGAGTCAAGATCATGGCCTACTTAAATTTGGCCATACATACAATGTTTTTCATTTGATATTTTATGCGTGTGACCCTTAGGTTCCCAACTATTTTAGGTACTTGAATTAACTCTTAATTCAATCAAATCATGAAGGGTTTCATAATGCCAATTTGTCGTAATATAAGTAGATTAACACATAAACTCTTCGATAGTTAATTATCCATCTTATGAACTTGTCCATAAACAATTACCGTGCAATTCATCCTTTTACCATACTATACTCCACTTGGTTCAGAGTATAGGCTATATGTCAACTACCACTAGACTGACTATATCACATTTAGTCCAATTGATGTTAGTTCTTATCTTGGGTTCTCATTACTCTATTTATCATTGAAGACTCTCTTCATGCATATAACTACTCTAGCCATAGACTCCTAAGTAATGACCCCGATAAGAGGCTATAGGTATCATCACCCTAAGAACAACCTTGTCTTGAGGTAATAAGGAATGATGTCAAAGCACAGGATCGGTATCCAATTTATCCTTAAGTACCTCAAGTCTAAGATATTTGCACCATTGCTATGATGAGATTATTCTTTAAGATTCGATAGATCATCCATATGATAATCTTATAACGGGTCATCTAATGTACTTATTACCCTTAGTAAGCATCCACATGTTAACTCTAAACATCTCATGTTTACAGTTTATGAGATCCACTGCTCAATCAAATCAAAGAGTATAACATGTGCTAGCCTGTCTGGATTAATAATGTCTTATCTTATTAATCCTATGACTAGGGATTATTTAGATACTAACATAATTGCACATGATAGGAATCTCATTATCATGATCTCATCATGATTTCCTTCATGCTATGTTTTGTATCATAGACTTCATTAATTCGATTTAAGATCAACATCAATTCATATATAAAAGAATATCAAACTAATGAAAAATGACTTTCTCTTTATTAATGAAAATAAATTCAATACAAAATTGCCAAAGGTGATTGCCTTTAGAGCACTGCTCTGCAATCTCCCACTTACACTAAAGCCAATCGCTTTTGTATCTAACACCATAAGCGAGTACTTAAGAATCACATTTTGTTTGAGGAAGTGGTATAGTCAAAGGATCAGCAATTTTCTAATCTGTAGGCACTCTCTCAACCTTCACATCACCTCTATCAATTATCTACCTGATCAGGTGATATCTTTTGAGTACATGCTTGGACCTCTAATAAAAGCTTCGTTCTTTAGCTTGAGCAATAGCCCTATTGTTGTCACAGTACAAGCAATATTAGGTCTACTATGCTTAGAACTTCACCAAGTTCCATGATGATCTTCTAGATCTAAACAGCTTCTTTTGTTGTTTCAACATCTACAATGTACTCTAACTTGGTCATCGAATCTGTAGTTGTCTCTTGTTTGAAACTCTTCCAACTAACTACTCCACCATTCAGTGTGAAAACATAACCTGACTTGGATTTTGAGTTATCCTAGTCAAATTGAAAAATGGCATCTATATGCCTGCTCACTGCTAGATCTGCGATTCCATATATCAAGAATACATCCTTAGTCCTTCTTAAGTACTTTAGGATATTCTTGACAGCCACCTAGTGACCCTCACCAAGATCTGATTGATATCTACTAGAGTAAATGATATTTTAGGTCTTGTAAATAACATAGCATACATGATTGATCCTACTGCCGAAGCATATTGGATCATACTCATAAGAGTCCTCTCATCTTAAGTCTTGGGACACATAGATTTTGAGAGTTTTATTCCATGAGCCATGGGAAGAAACCCTCTCTTGGACTGCTCTATGCTAAACCTGTTTAACACTTTGTCTATATATATTGACTGTGAAAGACCTAGCAACTTCTTTGATCTATCTCTATAGATCTTTATTCCCAATATATAAGTTGCTTCTCCAAGGTCTTTCCTGGAAAATTTTGGGACAACCAAACTTTGACTGATTGCAAACTTGAGATATCATTTCCTATTAGTAACATGTCATCCACATATAACACAAGGAATATGATAACACTACACATAAGGTTCATCAAGATTTTGTGAGAAACCAAACTTTTTTATTGTCTCATCAAAACGGATGTTCCAATTCCTAGGTGCTTGCTTTTAATCTATAAATGGATTTTTGAAGCTTACATACTATTTTTCCATCTTTGGATACAAAGCCCTCAAGTTATATCATATACACATCCGCAACTAGGTTTTCATTTAGGAAAATTGTCTTCACATCCATCTGTCATATTTCATAATCATAATAAGCAACAATGGCTAAGAGTATTCTTATCGTTTTAAGCAAGGCTATGGGGCTAAATGTTTCATCATAGTCAACTCCTTATCTTTGATGATAACCTTTAGCGACTAGCCTCGCTTTCTAGGTAATCACGTTACCTTCCATATCAATTTTCTTCTTGAAAATCCACTTGCGCCTTATAGGTTTTAATCTTTTGGGCGGGTCAACCGAAGTCCATACTTGATTTTCACACTTGGAATCCATTTCAAACTTCATGGCTTGAAGCCATTTTTCATATTCTGAGCTCTTTAAATCCTTTTCATAGGTTGTAGGATCATCGTCCGCTATGAGCAATACATCATTTTTTTCATTTACGAGAAATCCATATCTCTCTAGAACATTGTGTATCCTACTTGACCTACTAACATTTTATGTGTTAGAAGGTTCAACTATTGTCTTATATCCATGAACAACAATTTTGGGTTAAGGTAGTTGATGTTCATCTATTTGAGCATCATGAACTTCATCAAGTTCAACTTTACTCCCACTATCTTCTCTTAGAAGAAACTCTTTCTCTAAAAAGACAGCATACTTTAAGACAAAATCTTTTTGCTCTAAAGTATTATAGAATTAATATCCAATTGTTTCCTTCGGATATCTTATAAATAACCATTTATTAGATTTCTCTTTATTCTTGTCTGATTGAATCTGTTTCATATAAATCGAACAACCCCAAATTTTCATATGAGAAAGATAAGGCCTTTTATTAGTCCATATCTCATATGGAGTAACTTCAACAACCTTAAAAGGGACTCTCTTTGTCACATAAATAGCAATCTCAAATGTATAACCCTAAAAGGATTTCAGTTGATCTGTAAAGCCCATCATTAACCTTACCACGTCCAATAAAGTTTGGTTTCTCCTTTCAGCCACACCATTATGTTGTGTTGTGTAAGGTAGAGTCCACTGGGAGACTATCCCATTATCTCTTAAATAATTTAGAAATTCCTCGTTTAAATATTCACCACCTCGATCTAATCGAAGTGTCTTAATACTTCTACCGAGTTGTTTCTCTACTTCACATCTAAATTGTTTGAACAATTCAAATGCTTCAGACTTATATCTCATTAGATACACATACCTATATCATGAATAATGATCAATAAAAGTAATGAAGTATACAAAACCACCTCTGGCATGAATAGACATAGGACCATATACATCAGAATGTATTAGGTCTAATAACCCATTCATTCGTTCACCTTTTCCTCTAAAATGTAATTTAGTCATCTTGCCTAACCAGCAAGATTCATATGTGTCATATGATTCATAATCAAATGACCCTAGGCTACCATTCTTGTGTAGCTTAATCATGCATTTCTCACTTATATGGCTAAGTTGTCAATGCCATAAGTAGGATGATTTTAGGTTATCTCATTTTTCTCTTTTATTGTCATTGTTATTTAAAATTGGATTGGGCATATCTAATATGTAAATTCCATTACACAATGTACTAGTACCATACAACATTTCATTAAACTTAATTGAAAAATCATTGCTTGAAAAAGTTAAATAAAATTCCTCTTTATTAAGACATGAAACAAATACAGTGTTTTTAGTCACAACAGGTACACGGTAGCAATTTTCCAAAACTAACTCTAGCATACTAGGAAGATACAAAACATATTTCCCTACAGCTAACGCAACAACTCTAGCTCCATTTCCCATACATAGGTCCATCTCTCCCATCTTGAGCAATCTACTATCCCTGGACCCCTGCATATCAACATATATGTGTGAGTCACATCCAGTATCTAATACCCAATTGTTATAATCAAAAATAATATTTAGTTTAATGATAAATAACATACCTGAAGTAGACGATAAGGCATCTAATGCCTTCTTCTACTTCAGTAACTCCAAATAAGCTTTACGATTTCTCTTCCAATGTCCTTCCTTCTTGAAATGGAAGCATATCCCCTTTGAAGTTGCTCATTTGCCTTCTTTTTGGCTACACCTCGCACTGGCTTCTTGGACTTCTTCTTCTTTTGGTTCTTCTTCTAAGAACCAAAAGCAGAGTCCACCAGCATCACAGTCTTATTGTCTTTCCTGACAGTCTGCTTAGCTATTTTGAGTAGATTAACCAGCTTAGGTATCATTGTGGATTTATGGTTCATCCAATAGTTAAGCACAAACTGAGAATAACTATTGGTCAAACTAGTCAGACTTAAGTTTGTACTTAATTCATGATCCATTATAAAGCCCAAATTGCCTAATCTCTCAATATATCCATTGTTTTTCAGTGTATACTACATTGGAGATGAACTCTCAACCATCTTTGAATGGAAAGCAATCTTGAGGTCTCGAACCTTTCAGACCGAGCTTGCTCATCAAATAGTTCCCTCATATGGTAGACTATGGTATGAGCATCTATAGCCTCATATTGCTTCCGCAATGCTGGTGGCATAGAGGCCAGCATTATACAGCTAACTAACTCACTATTGATAGCAAGGGGATTGGGAAATGGTTCATCTAGGACATATTCTAGTTTTTAGTATTTAAGAACAATTCTCAAATTCCATAGTCAATACAAGAAGTTTGGTCCCATAAGTTTATTAGAATCTAACAGGGAGCATAGGTTCACACTAGATGACATCGTGGCAATTCAATAACCTAGAAGAACGAAAGAAAATGTTAGAATTTACACTTAATGCATATCAATAAGGGCTTTAATCACATGCATTATGGGTCTCACTAGTCTTATTCAAATCCATAGCCCTTACTACGATTTTGAGAAAACTTATAGTTTTCTTAATGGGTCGATATTTGATATCACCAAGAATGACCTTGGGTTTGGCCAACAAGCCACCATAGGTCAATCAGTAGGTATCATTCATACAAATTGCATTGATTTATGAAACTATCGACTTGTGTCATCAACTGTTGATTTAGCACACTCATTGGGTCATTAACTCTTGATTTGTATACATCCCATGTATATAACCCAACTTCACCTTTTCCACATTGAGTTGGCCAACAAATCAACGATTCCAGTTAGGACCAACCCATTAATCCGAAAATTTAATTTCCATGGTTTGAACATATTCGTGTAGAGCGCGCTTGACCCAACTCTAAAAGAACTCTGGATCTTGCCATATCAATGGAAGGCGTAAGTCCTAATATTTCGTTTGAGGGATTTATTCTTTGGTCTCATCAATACTTAGATGATCTTGAATATGCATATTAGATATATACATTTAACTTGTGGACAACTCAATTGAATTGAGCCTATGTCCATAACTACCCTTAAAATGCATCTAATGCATGAATCACCCAAAGGAGGTTTAATTTAGGTTGTGACTTGACTATGCATCTAAAGTTCGTTATTCGATTCAACTTTTGAACCTAATCGGGTACTAGTGTTAGTCTTGGCTAATCCAGATTATGAATGTGATTCAATTAGGAACCTTAAAATTCAATTATTTTGATGTTCAGATTAAACACTTAATCCTAGAATTTATGCCTTTTTCTAGTCATACTAGAAATGCTATGCTCTACTTGGATTAATTCTAAATTAATCCTTAGGGTTTTAAAATTCTCGTACATCAATTAGTCATCTATAATATCCCTAGGTCATATCAAATTTATCTAAACAATTTTGGCACATGCCAAAATTATCTTGACAGCGAAAATCATTAAGATAAATAAGTTAACTTTTTAGACACTAAAGGGACCGATTTGATGTTCCGAAAATTTTCGAAACCCTAATATCAAGCACAAGCATTAAACAAGTTATTACCATAGAAATAATACATATATTATCACATAAGAACTTTATTTAGGTCTCATAACTGAAATATATACATTATAAGTCGTTAAATAGGTCAACTCCATTAACTTTCAAAAAGTTGACCAATATTGACTTTAACTTTATTTATTAATTGAATCAAATTCAATTAATTCTTGAAAATTTTCAGAGCCTTATACACATTCTAAATGTGTCTAATAAAAAATTCCAAAACCTAATTCTTAGAAAGTATTTATTAATAAATAGGAAATAGCCAACATATCACATGTGTATGACACTTGTCATATTACTCCTAACACAAGTCAAATATTACATCATGCACACATAAGATAATCCCTTTAACAACAAGTGTCATGCATCTCATACATGTGGAAACATCTCATCTTTGATATGTAGGAATAAAATTTATATAAAAAAATTAAAATTAATATGGAATTTTCGTGCATGTATGTTCATCACATTTCCATAATTTCCATAACTTCATACATGCATCAAGCTGAAACTAAATTCATAATAAAATAACAAATAACATTTAATTGCATTTCCTTGGTACAAAAACATAAAATAACATCTTATAAACATTTCTATGAAAGAAAAATAGAAAATTTTTCTAGAATTATTTAAAATTTTCAAAATCAACACATGCAATTAGTTTTCCAGAAAATCCCATAAATCAACATATGAACAGTCTGCAAATTAATTCGATAAAAAATAGCAAATGGCATTCAATTGCAATTTTCTTTGATAGAAACATAATATAACATCATATTATAAACATTTATGAGAAAGAAAATAAGAAAAAAAAATTTATACATTTTACCTGAATTATTCCAAATCAACATGCATGTTAGTCACAGCCCAGCAAACACTTTGCACTTGTTCAAAACAACATCTGTTACATGCATAAACTTGCTCTGATACCACTGTTAGGTTAGCCATAGTTGCATGAATCACTTGAATGTGTATGCAATAGAAGTGACAGAATCAAGATTCCAACACCATGACAACCTGAAAACTGCAAGATTATACATGAATGCAAGGATATGTAAAGAACATAAAACTTAAAACATTTTTACCTTTGTTTTTCCTCCTTTCTTGTTTCTTCTCCTTGTTAGGGTTGTTTCAAAAACCAAACTCTTCCTTGATCACCCAAGAACACGCAAAGATGGAATATGAAACAATGTGTACGGGAGTTAGAACACCAAACTTGATGAATTCATGTAGATATTCAAATGAAAGATAGATCAAGGTTATCTTGCATACATGTTGATTTATACAAGAATTGTATAAATTGCATGAAGATAACTCAAGAAAGCTACTCACTCTCTCTAAAACTCTTTCTTTTAGAGCCCTTATCAACTCACTAATATCTGCAGGAAGTGATTAAGCCCTTATCAACTCACTAATTCGTGGCCACGACCCTGGGCCTTTTAAAAAATGGGCTCGCCTTCGGCCACGATTATAGCCTACTTAAATTTGACAATATACACTATGTTTTTCATCCAATCTTTTATGCGTGTGACCCTTAGGTTCCTAGTTATTTTAGGCACCTGAATTATCTCTTAATTCAATCAAATCATAAAGGGTTTCATGATGCCAATTTTCCATAATATAAGTAGATTAACACACAAACCCTTCAATAGTTAATTGTCCAACTTATGAACCTTTCCATAGACAATTACCATGTAATTTGTCCTTTCACCATACTATACCCCACTTGGTTTGGAGTATGGACTATATGTCAACTCCCACTAGACTGACTACGTCGCATTTAGTCTAAGTGATATTAGTTCTTGTCCTGGGTTCTCATTGCTCTATGTGTCATTGAATACTCTCTTTATGACACATAACTACTCTAGCAAGAGACTCCTAAATAATGTCCCTAAAAAGAGGCCATGGGTATCATCTCCTTCTATCAGGAGTGGTGAATCCTTTATCAGCTACACAATTACCTTCGAATACCAATAGTTATACCTAATCATCGCCCTAGGAGCGGCCTCGTCTTGAGGTAATAAGGAATGATGTCAAAGCGCAAGATTGGTATCCAAGATATCTTTGAGTACCTCAGGTCTAAGGATATTTTCACCATTGATGAGATTAGTCATTGACATTCAATAGATCATCATATGATAATCTCATAACGGGTCATCTGATGTACTTACTACCTTTAGTAAGCTTCCATATATTAATTCTAAACATCTCATGTTTACAGTTTATGAGATCTACTACTCGATCAAATTAAAGAGTATAACATGTGCTAGTCTGTCTTGATTAATAGTGTCCCATCATATTAATCCTATGACTAGGGATTATTTAGATATTAACACAATTGCACATGATAGGAATCTCACTATCATGATCTCATTATAATTTCATCCATGTTATGTTTTGTATTATGGACTTCATTAATTTGATTTAAGATCATCATCAATTCATATATAAAAGAATATCAAATTAATGAAAAATTCCTTTCACTTTATTAATCAAAACAAAGTCAGTACAAAAGTGCTAAAGGTGATTACCTTTAGAACATTACTCTAGCATGCTTATCTTTGAGTGATGGTGTCATATGTTGAGTTTGCTTATGTACACTAATGAAAAGTAGTCATGATGTGTGTAGTAACTTGACATTTGATTTAGCCCAAAATTAAGGGATTGCATCGTTTGATCTTTCTGAAAATGAAGTGATGAAATTGATTGGTTATGTTTGATTTTGCTTGAGGACAAACAATGATTTAAGTGTGGGGAAGTTGATAGTTGTGCATTAGTGTGTGTTTTTCTGAGTATTTGGTATGTGTTTCTTGCATAATAGGTTATTATTGTTGTGTGTTGGGATTTATTTTATATGTTTTTGTTTAGTTTAATCTTTATTGTATTCTTTTATGTTTGATATTGATTTAGGGTAAGAATTGATTATTTTGATGTAGGAAGGGAGGTGGCAGCCTTTTTCATTGAGATAGAGACCAGGAAAGGAGAAGAGAAGAGGAGGAATTATAATGCAGGAACCTACGATCATGGGTTTCATGCCAATTCCCATAATCGTGGGATGTCTAACCTAAAGATATACGTGCGGTTCACTTATTTTTTAGGTTTTTTAGATTATATAAGGTTATAAACCCCTATGGATGAAAGAGCTTCGTGAGAGACTTTCCTTCCTGAGTAAAAATGCAGGTTTAGAGCTTTGGGAGAGGTAGAGATTCAACAATTTGGAAAAGAGCATACCAACACCAGATTTTCCAGATTCTGGCCAAAAAGAGGAGGAGTTTAATTCATTTAATTTTCTTTTGTTTTTCTCTTCTAGCATTTGTATGATGAATTATTTGATTGTTAGGGATGTTATGGACATCGTGAGTGGCTAATTTAATTGTAGATATTACTTTTGAACTTCTTGTTAAACTCTTATTTTGTTGATTTGAATAAATGAAGCTTTTAATGATTGGTTAAATTATACCTTGCAACATATTAAGAGATTGAGTTAGGCTATTTGTGTAAAGTTGTACAATGAGAGTTGGCATTCTATAACCTACATTCATCAAGTTAATTAATTAGTTAAAAGAGAGATCTTGGTTAATTTAATTGATCACCTATAGGATAACTTCATAATTAGTTGAATTGGTGGATTGATTTTGTAGATTGAGAGATTACTTAATCATCTCTATTCAATTTGGATAGGGACAATTAGTTACACCTTAAGAGAGGGTAGTTAATACATTAGGATATCTTAGGTGAGGCACAATTCAATTAACAAAATAAGAGAAGACAAGATAGGGAAAAAGTGATCTCTAGTTGTGAAATCTTGAATTCCATGTTTATGCATTTTTTAGTTGTCAATTGTGTTTTGTTAGTTGTTTAATTTATTTTATTTTCCATTTTATTTCCATAAAAAATTTGGTTCTTAAACAAAGATTATTCTGAACTAAGTGGCGCTTAAGCACAATCCTTGGGGGATCGAGATCTACTTATTACTATAAGTTATGACTCATATAATTGCGGTTTTGATTATAGAACTAGGAATCTGTTTTCCTATCAACAGGCACAATAGACCTTGTGAAGGAAAGCAAGGAGAATTCTAATGGAGAGAGAATATGCTACGGGGAGATATGCTAACAGCTAAGGAGTCTTCAAGGAAACCACATTTGAAGGAATGTCTACAATTTATTTCGATGACGGTGTCGAGTTCTTTTAGTGGGGGGTGGGGGGGGCCGGGGGGATTTGTTAGACCCCTAAGTCCGAAATACAATATCATGTGGGCATTGGCGAGCCTTGACCAATGTTTGATAACTAGAACAATGAAATAAGGAAAAGATTTGAGAGGAGGAAAGGAGGAAAAAAGGCAACATCAAACCTTAGCATGCATTGGCTCACATTAGCGGAAACCTTCAACAGGATGCAAAATTTGGACGTGAGACCAAAAGAGGGCTTGAGATGGACATTAAGTGGAAGATTAGCTAGATCACACGCATGACAACAATATGCGAGAGTTCCAAGGTTACTTAGCAAGTAGATCAAGCATGGTGCAAGTTTTGGGAGAGTTTCGGACCTTGTACGAGTTGACTTGGATAAAGTTAGGTTCTTGATGGATTAAGGACTTAGTGTGTGCTCAAATGGATAGACTATGACTAATGGAATTGGCATGGGAAAGCATTGGATAGACCGGTGTGCTATTGGCTTAGATGACTACTCATCAGTGGATATAGTTGAGATGATCTTGGATGATGTAGTGGATAAGATCACAGTATATTAACATCAACTTTAAAAGATAAAGAACGTATGGAAGGATAATCTGAAGATTAAGCAGATCTTCATGGATATGGATAGATCATTCCTAGATAGATGTAATCTTTTATCTTGTTATTATGATGAAGCTTAATCCTATTAAATGGAGTCCGAATTGATGAGGATCTCATTTTGTTGGTTAGTATAATGTAATCTAATAAGGATAAAATTATAATCTTAGCTAGTAGAGTTCTATTAGGATTCTAACTTGGTCGTCTGAAGATGCCTATAAATAGCTCATTTAAGCCTTGTTCTTCTTAGAGAGACATGGGGAGGGAGATCAAGAGAGCATTCCTTTGTATATTTTGAAAAAAGTAATAAAAGTTGGCATTTGCTATATCTCTTTCTTACTTTTATTGTTGCCATGAATATTTAGTTCTTTGGTAGTTTTCTTATAAAAGTGCAAGAGTGAAACACTTCGAGGGTTATGAGGCGTTTGAGAACAAGTAGGTTAGTCAACGATTATGAGGAAAGGCTGAATCTTGCTTTAACATACCTAAGTGAGATTGTCGTGCAAAGGGGTTGGCGCAACTAGTGGATAAGTTGGTGCTTGAAGGAAAACCTTTATAACATTTACTGTCATTAATACTGACATATTACCTTGGATTAAGCTAAAATAGCTCTTATAGGGGAACTCTAATCATTACCCTGGTTAGTATAACCATTACCTATGTCTTCAATAGTTACATGGTTCTCCTGCTTTGGTTCCATTTTTCTCTTTCCCACATCAATGTTTTATATGCTTTCATTTGGAATAGTTTCACTATCAGCCAGCACATCATTATGGCTAGTGTTCATCTCATTCTTAAGTTATACAAGTTTCAAGTCATTGGACTCCCCCATCTTAAATATCCTTCCTGTTGGCTTCTATTTTTACTTAGACTTTAAGACTTCTAGTCTCCATTTGTAGGTAACTAACATCTGATCTTCAAAAGCATTGGCTTATCCAATCTTAGAATAGGGATTACTTCAAGTAGTTCTTTAGCAATATCCACTAAAATGTAAATCCTTTTATAACTGAGCCTCTTTAGGGTTGTTATTGGTTTGTTAATGCATAAAGAATTGCTAATATAGCTACCTAGGTGAATTAAGCCCTTGTTAGTCCTGTATTCTACGAGAATGTGATAAATATGAGCCCATATAGGGACTTTCTTTTACCTAAGCTCATTTAACTTCATCCCTAGTTAATGATCTCTTATCCATGAAGAACCCCACAAGACTTGCCTCCCACTTTTTCTTAGCCTTCCTTAGTATATCAATCTTTACTATAATAGTCTCTTTTTTAGTCATTTATAGGGGACAGAAGTGAAGTTAGAGGGATAGAGTTGTATCATCTATCTTTTGCTTCCAAGATCTCTTCGCTTGCTTAATACTCGAAGGTTCCTCAAGAGTGATCTTAAGATTAGGTCCTGAAGTATCTAAAGAGGGATTTGACTAAAAAGGTTGACCTCTAGACGATATGCAAGAGGTTCTGATCTGTCTAATAAGAAGGGAGTTTTAGCTAAGTAAGGAAAGTCCTCCTTGGTTAATATAATAAGGTCTGACATTGTTAGGCTAGAAGTTAGTAACCAAAGGTTATTGACCAACCCACTTAAAGCATAATAGTTTTCTACAGCAAGATGTGGGACAAAAAGAGAGTAGGTGAGGAAAATCATTTCAAATTGAAGAGGATTGAGAGGAGGTCGAGGAGGAAGACACAAAATAAGAAGAAGACTAAGACAATGTAGACTAAGAATCAGGCAGCAGAGAAAGGAAGTGAGACCTAGTGGATTAGCAAGAATGAATACATTACATGCAAGATTTAGAGAGATATTAGAGCTTCTCTCTCTTTATAATAGTTTTTTGTAATTGATTAATGCATAAACAAGCTTTTAGGATTCAACATCCCCTTGAACTAGAATAAATGGAACTGGTCTCGCATAATTCTTAAAACAAGCATCCAAAGAGAGGAAAGAAAGTGAATATATTTATTGGACTTAACTAATGAGAGAAATGTAGATAAGGAGAAATGTAAGAGGAATCTCAGCACTTAAATAACATAGGATAGCATTGTCAAATCTCATTTCTATTTATGAAGATTTAACGTTTCAAACAAATTCAGCTATAAAATAATGGGTACCATATTATTCTACTAGTGTGATATATACAAGAAATATAATTATTGCATACAAATAATATCATTCCATTATACAAAAATATTACCACTATATAAAACATACAACCACTTTATACAAAAAATACAACCAATTTATACAAAAAAATACCACCACTTTATACAAAAGAATATTATAACTCTATACAAAAAATATCATCATTCCATAAAAGAAGTACCATCACTCTATACAAAAATATGATTACTTGATCCAAAAAAAAAATCTTGACTTAATATTGTAAATAACATCAGTTAATATTACAAATGCCCTAACTCTATACTAAAATATCACCACCTACATAAATGATATCACCACTCTATACAAAAAAACACACTTATAATATGCAAAAAAATATCATCATCTATGTAAAAAGCACCATCACTCCATATAAAAACATCATCACTGTATACAAAAAAATACTATTAACCTCTCTAAAAGTTACCATGACTTTGTATATAATAGATACCTTTATACTATAAATGTCACTACTCTATACAATAAATATCATCACTTTGTATAAAAATTTTCATCATTCTATACAAAAAAACCAAAGTCATATAATATTGCAAATACTATAACTCTATACATAAAATACTACCACTATATACAAAAAAAAATATTTTTGCTCCCTACTAAAAAATCACTCCATACAAAAGAATTATCTTCATTCTATTAAAAAATATATCACTAATCTATACAAAAAACATAACATTGCTCCAAAAATTACAACAACTATAAATAACAAATACCTTTACTATATACTATAAGTACCATATACATAAAATATTTTCACTTTATACTAAAAATATCATCATTCTATAGAAAAAATATCATCACTCCATTCAAAAAAATATAATCACTTCCAAAAATAAAATTTCACCACTATATACAAAAAATTGTATACAGTCGTCATCGTAATTATCTATAGTAATATTTGTATTTAACCTTGAATGGAGGGAAGAACTCAAAACTTTTTGGGTTTCTCTTCAGTTTCCATAAATCTTCTTTTTTTGTTCCTAAAGTGTATTCATTTATATGCTAATTGTGAATGTCCTTTAACATATATTTGAAGGCTTCATTGTTCTTTTTTTCATTTCTTTAATAATGTACACATAACATGTACTTAGTCATTATCAAGCACATTTACTACCACTTGTTCAATATGGTAAATTTCAGTAAGTTTATGAATTCCTAACAGTAATAAGTATATGAGCCTTACAGTAATAAGTATATGAATGTCATATATATCACTAGCTATTAGAATGCCAAGATTTATACATCTATGACAATTTAAGTGTCCCACCTCCATTTTGAGTAGGGATATTATGATGTCATAAAACAAGTCCAAAACCATATCAATTTCAAGCACGAAAATTAATTATAAAATATCCTCATTCCAAGATGTGGGAAAACATTTAAATGGTATATTGTTAAGTTGTAGAGTCAACAGATTTCTGCTTTAACGGGGCTTGGTTTATAATTTTTATCTAATGATGTAATATCATTATTGTCCTAATAATAATGATTTTATTTTATTTTATTTTACCTTCCTCGCTCTCTTTATCATGGAATATCTTTTATTTATTCTTGACAAACCCTTGATCGTCAGACTATTGATTCCTTATCAGCACCAAGTACCCAAAATCATATAAAAATTCCAAAATATATCATATCACACAACTTCTAACTAATTGAAGTTAATATAAATTAAACTATAAGTAATAAAAAAATTTACATCTAATTTCAATAGTTCAATTTCTTTTTACAATCTTGTATTCCTTTTTCTCAATAATTCTAACTGAAATTTCAGTTGGCTAACATGTTTTTGTATGACAAAATCACACACTTCTATTCACAATGTGATAAAAATTGGTTAAGTGTTCAAAAATGAAGCAAGACATAACATGTAATAGTGTTGTACCAATTAACATATATGTGGAGACAACAAAATTGTTAGCAAATGGACAATTATCATGTAATAAAAGAAATACCATAATAATTGCATACCTAATATGCACTTGACCAAAAATTTTAGATTGCTACCACTTTTATTGTATTCTGTTAACTATTTGTAAAGAAACTAACTTTCAATGGAGATTAAAAGCAAATTATTTTAAGTCCATATATAATATATGAGTTATACAACTCCCATGTCATGGAAATTGTCAGGAAAGATAATATTTAAGGAGAAAACTAAAGCTACAAGACCATGATTACTTATGGAGGACGTGACAAAAACTCATTGAGATAAGGGATTGTTTCCTTCAAAATATTCATCCATTAATGGGGGGGATAGGTTGATAATTGGTGCAAAAGAGCATAGTTTAGGGCATGTGTTCTTCGCAAGCAGAGGACTTATGTCATGTTCTTTTTTAGGGATCAATAAATTTGATGGGCATGTAGGAAATGTACACTTACGGCACCCACATCCATAAATGTGGTTAAAAGTCAATGATCATGATTTATAAATAGTCCACCTTATCATATCAAAAGTAAAATAATATTATTTCATCTTTTCAATTAGGATGGACAAGCAACATGTTAAATAATTATATTGATTTTAGTTTGGCAATAAGCTTAGTAAAAAGGTACCACCAAAATAATTCACAACTTGCTTAATCTAATACATAAACTAGTATAATAATATTCAGTTCAGCTAAAACAAATGGGGCCAACAAACTAACAATCATTCATCACCTATAATGAACCTATTGAAATTACATGATATTTAATTGTAATTCCGATATTATTTTTCATTTTCTCCATTGACTATTGGACCTTAAAATGATATTTATTAAACTATGATAAAGCTCCCCTCACATGTTCTCTGTCCTCATTAAGAATTTTCAATTAAAGTTAAGAAACAACACCTATTGTCAAAGACACTAATAGTTTGTCATAATTTATATAAAGCTTAGAACATAAGTTTATTCCCTATAATTGGATTTCATTAATATTAACTAATGTGGGTAAAATAGATCATGAAATTTTTGAACATAATAGATAAACAATACCGATAATGAACACTTAAAAAAATCCACCCATCATATTGTTTAAGCTTTAAAAACCTTATAAAGCATTTTGCCACATGAGTAAATGGGAGGACCATTTTCAAATTTTCCACTTTTTATAAAAATCAAAAAATAGTTCACTCAATTAAATTCACCAAAAAAATACAAATTAATACATATGTATAATTATCATTATGTTGGACGAAGAACATCACTTTACGTTCTCTATACAATATAAATATTTCCTTCCAAGAGTAGAATTAGGGTGGGCATATAAAGTTTTGGTTATTCATCTCCATATACGAAATCACATTCCATTGTTTTGTGAAAATGCATAATTTATTATTTTAAAAGGTGAGGAACATGTTAAAAATTTTATGTCTTGGCCACTCGGTTTATGCTGCAAAAATAATTTAAGATGAACTCCAATGATTAAGCTTTAATTAAAGCAATATGTAAAAGCAATCTAAGGCTACATGAAATATTATATATAGATGTACTAAAAGCTCAAATTAATCAGTAAGTGGTTGAAATAGCCTTCATGTACAAAAGATCAACTTATCAATTTTTGGCCTATTGAAGTTAGGATATTTACATTATAATGTTCAAAATACTAATTAAATAAGAGTGAAAAATAATTTGGTGTAATTGAAAGAACTTCAAAACTTAAATTTTTATTTGAAATATCCTAGTTGATGTTGACAATTTTAGGCATGCCCATAACTTATGGAAGAAACCCTTATGTTTCCAATTTGATTTTGTCAACCCTAGGCATTCCCATGACTTATAAAGGGGAGCCTTCTATTTCCAATTTGATCTTGGCAATTTTGGGCATGCCCATTAGACATGCCCACAGTTTGTTAAAGGAAACATTATGTTTCTAATTTGATTTTGTAAACTCTAGGCATGTTCATCACTTGCCAATGGCTTATAAAAGGAAGCCAGCTGCTTCCAACTTAATCTTGGCAATCCTCAACATACCTATTAAGTTTATCCACTACTTATGCGAGAAATCTTCTATTTCTAAATTCCTTTTGGCACTCTAGGCATGCCTATGGCTTATGGAAGGAAGACTTTTATTTTCAATTTGCCAAAGGCAGCATCAACCCAACTTTGATATTATATGTGAACTTCTTATCATAGAAAGAAAAGCATTGATTTTCTAAAATTTTTTATTATGTTACTTTGACATAAGCCTTTTATTTTCAATTTCTTAAAGTCAACGTTAACCTAAATTTGATATTATATGTGGACTTCTTATCACAGAAAAAAGAGCATTGATTTTTCAAATGATAATTATTTTTATTTTACATAGAAGGAACAATTCCACTTATGGAAAATATGATATACATTAGGAAAAAATAATGAATAATATATTGTATGCACTCAATACAAAGATCCTTACCTCCATGATAAATACCACAGGTACAAGTAGTGGAAGAAAACTTTAGTTGTTATACATTTTATTTTATAAAAACCTTTAGTTCTTCTTTTCACAACTTGCCAACCACAAATTTAAACCCACCACCCTATATTTGATTATTAAACTTATCTACCACTTATATCATTGCTTGTGAAAAAAACTCGATATAACTGGTAGAAACTAAATGTATAACCTATTTAAATTTTGGAAATAAAGTTTTGCTTAAACACTAGTAATTTAATAGATTATCTAATGTAAACATTTATGATAGCATACTGTTAGGATTCGGAGATCACAAAGGGTTCCTAAAAAGAATCCTAAATATGGGGACTGAGTTGAAGGACTGAGTCGTGAAGAGGGAGTTGCCAATCATGCATGCACTGCCACGATTTGTGGACGTGGACCTTTTCCTTGCTGCTTATTTTGCTTATGTTATTTCCTTCCCAGTACAGCAACTAGTGCTAGCAAATAATCCTCTAGTGGACGTTGTGGTGTCCTATAATGGAGGGCATGTTGAGTTTTTTATTTTTTTTTAATATTTTTTTAATCATTTCATTCCCGAGGAGCTGGATGAGAAGAAACTCTCATGTTCGGTTCTGTAGTAGAGATGGAACAGAAAAAGAACCATCAACTATAACCCTAAAAGAACTCGATTCCGTAAACAACATAGAGGAAGACTGAAAGGAATATCTTATCGAGGTAATCA
>JAOSBN010118318.1:0-35604 GCA_027563595.1 Erythroxylum suave | reverse complement strand
AACGATACGCTACTGGACCAACCTTTTCCAGAACTTCATAAGGTCCATAGAACCTGGCTGATAGCTTAAGAGAACGGCGGAGAGCAACTGAATTCTGTCTGTATGGTTGTAGCTTAAGATACACAAAATCACCAACCAAAAATTGAACCTCCCATCGCCCTTTATCTGCTTGTGACTTCATACGATCTTGGGCTAGCTTTAAATGGATCTTTAGGTCACGCAAAATTGCATCCCTATTGTGAAGAAATTCCTCAACAGCTGCGACTTTTGTTGTGACAGGAATGTAAGATGTAAGTGTGGGAGGAGGTCGACCATACACAATTTCAAAGGGAGTGAATCGAGTGGCTGAATGGAGACTTGTATTATAGCTGAATTCTGCCCATGGTAGCCAGTCAACCCATTTTTTTGGCTGATCACTTGTGAAGCACCTCAAGTACTGTTCCACAATGCGGTTGACAACTTCAGTCTGTCCGTCCGTTTGCGGATGGTAACTGGAGCTCATTAACAGTTTAGTTTCCTGTAATGTGAATAATTCATTCCAAAATGTACTACTGAAAATTTTATCTCTGTCACTCATGATTGTTTCTGGTATCCCATGTAAACGAACAATTTCCCTTATAAACACCTTAGCAACAGTGACAATTGAAAGGATGTTTCATAGGAATAAAGTGACAATATTTAGATAACCTGTCAACCACCATAAGAATCACCGTGTATCCATCGGAAGAGGGCAGTCCTTCTACAAAATCGGCCGAAATTTTTGACCATATGCGATTGGGAATTGGAAGTGGCTGGAGGAGGCCAGTAGGTTTGGTTGTCTCATACTTGTTGCGCTGACAAACTTCACATTCACGCAAGAACTTTTCACTGCTTGCCATACTCCTATCTATTGAAAATCTCTTTTATGTCTGGATAGTGTTTTCTGGTAGCCAAAATGACCTCCTGTAGAAGTCGAGTGACATTCAACTAATAGAGAGGGAATTAAAGAGCATTTAGGACTCAAATAAATCATGTTATTGCGGTATAAAATTCCATTATGAAAAATCAGTTCATAGCCAGGTGGGCAAGTACACACAACTTCTTTGTAAAAAGGATCAATATTGACTTCTTCTTGCAATTTGGCCCACCAATCAGCTACAGGGAATGAAAAAATAGTCATGTTACATTCAACTCTTCTAGACAGGGCATCAGCTCCATGGTTTTCTTTCCTTTTGCGATACTCAATCTTGTAATCGTAGCCAAGAAGTTTTGGTAACCATCTTGCTTAGGCTGGTGTAGTTATTCGCTGCTCCAAGAGAAAGTTCAAGCTTAGTTGGTTCGTACGAACCACTTCGTCCTAAAAGGTAGGGTTACCACTTCCAGATGGATTTAACGATGGCTAACATTTCTTTCTCATAAGTTGAGAGATGTAAGGCTGCCCCTTTTAAGGCCTCGCTATAATATACAATTAGGTGGTCTTCTTGAGACAATATTGCTCTAATTCCGAAACCACTTGCATCGTTTTCAACAATAAATTCCTTGGAGAAGTCAGGGAGAGCCAGAATTGGTGGAGAAGATAAGGTTGTTTTCAGTTGCTCGAAGGCTCTAGCTGCCTCTATATTCCAAGAGAATCCAGCTTTTGTTAATAGTTGAGTAAGGGGAAAAGCGATACCTCCAAAGTGTTTGATAAACTTGTGGTAGTATCCAGTGAGGCCTAGAAATCCTCTGACACCCCTTGCTGTTGTCGACTCCTGCCACTTAAGTATTGCTTGGATTTTTTCAGATCCACTGCCACTCCTTGTTCTGATATCACATGGCCAAGATAATCGATCTCCGTAATACCAAATTGACACTTACTATCTTTTGCAAACAGCTAATGCTTCTCTAGTATTCGAAGGATGATTTCCAAGTGCTCAAGGTGGGCTATCTAAGTCCTGCTATAAATTAAAATATCATCAAAAAATACAAGAATGAATTTTCTCAAATAAGGACGAAATATTTCATTCATCAAGGCTTGAAAGATGGCTGGAGCATTTGTGAGACCAAACGACATAATAATGAATTCGTAGTGCACTTCATGTGTCCAAAAAGTTGTTTTGTGGATGTCCTCATTTTGAACTCGGATCTGGTGATACCTGGATCATAAGTCAAGTTTAGAATAAAACTTAGATCCGTGTAATTCGTCTAATAACTCATCAATAACAGGAGTCAGAAACTTGTACTTGATGGTTATTTAGTTGAGTGCTCAGTAATTAATGCAAAATCACCAACTTCCTTCCAATTTTTTTACAAGAAGTACTGGTGAAGAGAATGGGCTACGGCATGGTTAAATCAACCTAGTGTTGAGGAGTTCTTGGACCATCTTTTCGATTTCAGTCTTTTGATAAACAGGGTAACGGTAGGGTCGAACCGAGACGGGTTTGCTGTTTGGAAGGAATGGTATATGGTGGTCATGGCTTCTTTCTAGTGGTAATTATTTTGGTTCTTTGAAGACTTGGTGGTAAATTAGAAGTAAGTTTTGTATTTCGGTGAGGTGAGCTTTCTGACTGAGGGTAGCATGTAGGATATTACATAATTTTGCTCAAGGAATGATACATATAACCACAAACTAGAACCAAACACTAAATTGCATTCCTTCTTAGAGAAAGGTTCGAATTTATCAGACTTGATGCCTTGCAAGACCACCTATTGCCCATTATCGTGGATCACCATATTTAGCTTTCTATAATCGGTCTGAATTGGTCCCAGTGTAGCCAACCATTACACCCCAACACTATTGGACACGCTACAACAGGTAGAATATAGAAGACAGCCATCCTTTGATATTCTTGTATAAAAAAACTTATCCCTTTACAAATTCCTTTGCATGTGACTTGTTCTCGATTTGCCACCATCACCTTCATCTGCTCATCCTTTTTCACTATCAGTCCACATTGCTTAGCTAAATTTTGATTCACAAAATTTTGGGTACGACCGCTGTCTACTAAGATCGTCACATCCCGCCCCCTTAGTTTTTCGGATAACCGAATGGTTTGAGTATGATTGGTTCCTTCGATGGCATGGGGAGATACTTCTGGAATTGCTTCTTCTACTTCTGAACTTGTATCTGAACAGTCCTCCACCACTACACCCTCGATAGCAAATAGCTGAGATTTGGTACACCAATGACTAAGTGCATATTCCTCGTTGCAATATTAGTACAAGCCTTTGTCTCTCCTCTCATTCATTTTTTTGACCTCTAATGCGTCGAAAAGGTGCGGTGGTTCCACTGCTAGAGGTTAAAACTTGGGGCAGGTCTTAGAAGACCTAGGTTTGGATGGCTTTTGTTTGTCCAGGATGGCTTGGCTGCTAGAATAGTTTTCTTTTAAAGGTTTAATTTTTCTTCCACTACTCTTGCTATTCCAATCGCACTCATCAAGAAGCGAGGTTGCTTGAGCTTAACCTCCAGTCGGATGTCATCTTAGAGTCCTGCAATGAAAGAACTCACCAAAAAGGTCTCAGATAAATTGTCGATGCGATGCGACAATCTTTTGAAGGTCTCCTGATATTTTGTCAATGTCGCGGTCTGTCGTAAACCTATGAGAGCTTCTCCTGGATCATCACACTCTGTAGGACTAAATCTTTTGATAACTGCTTGAGTAAATTCATCCCATGAAATTGGTCCTATGAACTTAGTGAACCACCGGTTCCATTGCAAGGCAATTCCTTCTAAATGGAATGAGGAGCTATGAACTTGTTCCTAAGGTGGTACTTCTTTGTATGAGAAATAATGTTCGGCCTTGTAGGACCATCCTTGCGGATCAGTGCCATCAAACTTGGGAAAATGCAGTTTCATATGTTGTCTGTGGCCTTGGGTGGTCAGTGTGGAATTTTACGGGTTCTGGGGGTTGTAGGTTTGATGCGGGGTTGACCCTTGAGAGATCTGGGGATTGCTTGACTGGTGATGTTGAGATGTGCTAGAGTTTCCTAAATTTCAAGTGGGTTCTCATCTTGTGATGCATGTGGAGGGTGGATGGTGGTTCCGACGTTCTATCTTTTGGTTAGGATGGTTTCGAGTGTGGAATGGAGTTGGTGGATACTAGACTCATGTCGTCCCAATATCTCTTGAGTCTCGTTTCGAAACTCAGCGTTGGATTGATTTCGAGTATTCATTTCAATCGTAACTTGGCTCTGATACCACTGATCAAGAGAATTTGTTGAATAGAAGAACAGAGAAGGCAGAGTCTAGAAGCAGTAAAATATTCCTTTTTCTCAATCTAACTTATATCAACCCAAGATCAGTGAGATGCATTTTAACAGAAACAACAGAAGCAAGTAGTGGCTTAATGACTTAACAACTGGAATTTGAAATAGCAGTAAAATAGGACAACTAGAACGTGAATAATACTCCTAATATCAAGCAAAAGTTCATGGATATCTGATAGCATGATGCACGACTTCAGCTCCATAATTTGCTGACTGCACCAACCCAGTAACCCATGCTGACTATGTCCATGCAAGACTTAATTCTCTCTTGCAGTACGTGATCGCGCTATTTGTCTCTCATCAGAATATGATTGCAACAATGGTTGACTTAGCATCAACCAAGCAATGGTATGTTGGGGTTAGTAGCAAGCAATGGTTGAATTAGTCCACACAAAACAAAAAACTCGAATGAGCTCATAGGAAGCAACAAACCCACAATGCCTATGCAATGAAAGAGATAAAGGTACATTAATCAAGTCAAGGGGCTAGAGATGGAGGTTGGAGAGAAACAAAAGCTTGATATGTACCCAAGAGATTTGCACATATGTGAATGTTGTAGATCGATAGTAAAGAAAAATACTGGAAGATAAGAGTGTTAGAGAATTGAGCTACAAATGTCTTACTTAAGGGTATGTTGAGTTATTAACATATTGTTCTTTTTTGATAACAAAATAATAGAATGACCATTCTTTTTATTCATTCTAACAAATCTAACACCATCAGGGCAAAACGTGTTGCACAAATTGAAACTTCCCAAAAAAGCCAGGGTTAAAAAAAAGTTTTGAAAAGTTTTAAGGTTACTTAGACAAGAAAAAAAATTGCAAGAATTTTGTGCCACTCATACCTAAGTTGAAGAACCAATTTGAGCCTTTTTTTTCCTTTAATAAACAACTTTATTCACACTAATTTTTCATAATAAAATATTGTTTAGCAATTTTACTTCCTATGATTTATATAATAAACTCTAATTATTATTAAAAATAAGTAGTATTGACACTATTTAAGTCCTCATATTGAGTAGGTAATTATTTTAACTAATAAAGTAAAAATATTTTTTTAGCATCAATTTCACTTCTATTTCAAACAGAACTACAATAACAAACTCAATTCAATTTATACTATGAACATAATAGGCCAGGCCTGTTCATGAATTTATAAATAAATTATCCCAAAATTATTTGTAAGTGAATTTCAAAATTATTTGGTTACAAACATGTAAATGTCGATTTCTCTCACATCTGATGGTTCTTCAAACAATTGACACTTCAATATTTGCATTAAATTCGTTGTTGAAGTGCGTGACTACCGAACGTTGGGAAATCCTTTGATGACAATGCCTGTTATTTTGCTAGCGAATTCAGCCCGTGGACGTGGGTTGGACTTCTGTCGAGGGGGAATGTTGAGCCAAATTTTCATGTTGTCATATGCAGTGAAACCAATTGCCACAGAGGGGACAATCTGCCAATTGAATTTCAGCACATCTGATTTTTTAATCAGAATCAAAGCCATTAGGTGAAAAACATAAGATACATGAATTTCAAAAAAGCTTCCCTCTACGAAGAATCAGGTGAGTATCTTTGTACAGTTTTCTTCTTCAATGCACTTTGACCGTCATCATCATCTTATCAACACAGGAAAAGCAAGGCCACTATCTTACAGACATACATTTGTCAATCATTGGGATAGATTACCTGAGAGTATTTTTATGGTAGTGTCTAGCTGAATGCTAAAAAAACTTTTTATCTGATAGACTGCTGCAATCTGAGCTTTATCAACACAGATGTTTACGCACACTATAATTGTATCTCTTTCAGCTGCAAAAGCTACACCTAGATAACAAACTACAAGCCAGAAAGCACATTGAAAATTCAGGGTATTACCTTTATATAATTAATGCTCAGACCTGCAAATAATTGTCTCCATCTCTGATTGCGGACTATAGTAGAAAGACCTTTCCATGTGTTTGTATATCTGCCATTTCCTTGAACAGAAGGTTGCAAACTTTCCACCTGTGAAATAGAAATATAAATTTCTTGAAAATTTCACATCGAAATTTTCATCGTAGTTCAAGACAATGTGCCCATCTGAATTCTCAGACAGGCTGGAGTTATTAACTGCACAGCATAATGCCACTAAACATTTTAACATGATCACCTAACACAATATTTTGAAGAAGTTTACAACAAGATGATCAGTCAGCTTGGTTAACCAAACATCATCGAATTGAGTAGGAATACCAACTGGCTACATATGTGGATATCCACAACCAAAAAGGGAACGTACTTGAGACCATGAACATGTATGCAAGTTTCTAGCAAGTAGCATAAGATTCATTGCATGTGTAGACGGTTCAATAGACAATGATTACCAAAATGTATGAATATTAACTGATACCTGCATCTGTCTTCTAACATCTAATTGGATATGTAAACGTCTGCCCAAGCAATCCAGCTAGAGCTCCACATGAAAGGCGCATAAGAATGGACTTCTGGTGCTCTTCAGGAACATGCCTCTTTAGCTCTTTGTATACATAAAACTTCAAACCAGCATAAGGGAGGATTC
The DNA here is from genome assembly GCA_027563595.1 of Erythroxylum suave. Lineage (NCBI taxonomy): Eukaryota > Viridiplantae > Streptophyta > Magnoliopsida > Malpighiales > Erythroxylaceae > Erythroxylum > Erythroxylum suave. The sequence goes on along the minus strand of JAOSBN010118318.1, from coordinate 28,818 downwards.
CAGCGAGTGTTGGACCCGGACAAGAAAAGATAACTCTTATGGCTTTGGCTAAATTTAGAACGCATGTAACTTAACTCCCATCATGGAATTCCTAGATTGATAGTTTAACGTCAGTCGGAGTACAAAAGAAGATTACATAAATCAGGAAGGTCAAACAAAAATTATAACATTATCGAACAGTGTAGTTATCAAAGCAAACTTCAAATAGATATTCTCAAAAGGGCTACTCCCCAATAAAAATATCTTAAATGTTCATTTAGGGAAGCACACCTATGCCTCGGTATAGTGCCAGCATTCCTCCTTCCTTGTAGACAACTTTGATTACATCTTTTATACCTCTATAAGCAGGTTGAGCATAAATACTTTTAATGCCAGGCCTGAAACTTCCTTTCGTGTTCGTGACCTATATTACCATTATATAAGATGGCAGTTAGAGATGATTCATGAAACCCAATACTTGGTTAATCATTTTGAGGGTAGCCATTACGCACAAGCAAGTCTTTCTCCTTCTATCAAAATATCAGAGAAGCTATAATTTCAGAAATAATGGAAACTGCTTTTTCAGCAGAAAAAAAGGAAAGAAAAGCTGTCAACATGTCATTGCATAATAAGAGTTGTTATTGAAATTACAAATATTGTTAAAACCAATTTGTTGAAATGATAACATAAAACTTTGGGTGGAGGGAATACAAAGAATCTATGCAGCCAATTCCAAATGGTTTGTAGATTATAACTTCATTTCACTGAAGAAATAAGCATGCCCCTCATGCAGACCAAGCTTTTTTCGAACTTTTTATCTGGATACTGAACAAAGACAGCTTAGAAATCTTAAAGGTACACAATGTCTATACACTGCTGTCGTTCATGAATAAAAAGCTAAATCTGAAATGCATTATTCCACAGGAAGAAAGGTGACATTATAGTCTGATCTGATTTTTTTCCACTAAGCTTTAATAACACGAGTGCAGTTACTGAGAAAAAGCACGTAAACTGCTATACATATAGTTGTTAATATTGAGGAACAACAATTACCAAGTACAAAGTTTTATCATATAGTATGGAGGTTCTCATCATGACATGAAATATGTAAATTAAACAGTGACTTGCAAATTGCTTTGCTTTTCCTTAGTTCAAGTGACATATCCAATAGTTGAAGTTGGAATATCCACAAAGAAATATTAGGAATTAACATTAATTTAATGCTAATGCATACAAAAACTGTCTGTCCGTTATGATGCAAGAAATTGTAAACAAACAATAGATTAAAACCAATTGCTTGCTTGCTTACGCCGTCAAACCTTTGTATATGGTTACCTTGATACGAAAACACAGAAATTTTGATGGCCAAATATTCCAAAGCCTAAACAAAATCAGGAAACCAGTTACCTGATAAGCAAGTTTAGTACGAGCTAGATCTAAGGGATATATGCATAACACTGCTGTTCCTCCAGCCAATGAACCCGCCAAAAGATCTACCACAGGCCCAGAAGCCAAGACAATAATTATCCAATATCCAACCTCGATACTGTAAATATGTCATGAAATGTAAGGTTGCATATGGAACTATTCGCATGACACTGGCACCATTGCCCCTGGCACAAGAGAGAAGTATTTAGTTCAGCCACGTAGAAAAAGTTGGAGATGAATATTACTTAATACTCACTTATAAAAGCCAGGAATTCCTTCATGTTTTAACAATTTCTTTAAGGAATTGAATACCCCCAGAGATTTGAAGCCTTCAATTCTTGTCTAAAAAAGAAAAGAGCAATGGGAAGTGTACAACAGTCTGTCAATGAAATTTTAAAATCAGATATAAGAGGAAATAAAATAATTCTAGAAATATATGGCTTACTAATGGGAAAATTATGGCCAATATGCCCAAGAAGCACCAAAGTTCAGGATAAAAAAATACTCTAGTGGGAGATCTTGAACTTGATGCATAGGTTGAACATGAGTAAACACAAATGTGATAAAAATAAAATCAAGAATTTCAAAAAAAACCAAAACAAAAACCCTAACAACAATTTCCCCTCTGAACTTTTAATCCCAAGCTATGTTAACTGCCACCTAGAAAGCAGTCATAAAATCACCACAGTTGACAACCCTCATCTCCTCGCCAACCTTCTCCAACACCGCTGCGACCTCATCATCTTATCCACCGTAACTTCCTTATCCATCTTTCCAAAACACTCATCCATCACCCTCTTCCACTCTATTCCTTTTTTTTTCTCGTTGTTAATATCATTATTTGGGGAACAAGAGTTGTATTTGGGGAAAACATTTCTAACCTTTTAACCAGAAGATAGTGTTTGGGTGGGCATAATTATATACTGTCCTGAAGTTTTTTTAAATAAACGTTTCATGTGTACCGAATCTTTGAGGAAGAGTAAATAAGAACTGACTTTTTGTTGTTACATGTTATTTACATAAAGTCAGATTTCCATATATATACAACACATAAACTGAAGCTGACTTTTACTTCCAAAACTACAGCCTATTTACAAAAACGACCACACTTTACATTAAATGAACAGTACATAAACTGGGACCAACTAGTAACAAAGTCAAAACCCAAGTATTATTGGATTCTAGTGCAGCCAATTGCTGCTGCATTGCTCTTACCTAATGTTCATTACATTTAGCCTGATCATAAAATTGAGGTTCCTGAATAGTAGAAACATTTGCCAAAAAAGACATGTATGTGGAAGAAAGATGTAGAGTAGGTAAAAAAGGAAACGTAGAAACAGAGTAAGCTGAGGAATCGCAACCAGAAAACAGAGAACAAGAAGAGGAAAACAAAAGTTGGTTGGTGGTTGCGTAAGATACAAAATCATTGAGTCAGGCTGGTTTATGAGATATTCTGCTGCTTCTACGCAACCCTAGAGTAGGAATAACTGGAAATGATAAAGAAGATGATAGAAAGGTTCGATGGGAAATGTATCCGTAGTTGAAATAGGTAGATCAACAGTAGAGCTATTAGGTTCAGAAGGTAACACATCGAGAATATCTGAAGGCTGATCAAAGGGAACCAAAGGAAGGGGAACATCTGGTGTTGTATTAGAGGAAGAATGATAAGGATAAGTATTTTCATGAAAAACTACATCTCTAGAAACCAGAATAGAGTGTGAGTCCAGATCAAACAACTTATAGCCTTTTTGGCCATTACCATATCCCTAGAAAATACACTTATAAGCTCTCGAATCAAACTTATCCTTATAGGGCTTGACATTTGTGGCAAAATAAAGATAGCCAAAAGATTTCAGATGATCATACTTGGGTGGATAACCATACAAAACCTCATAAGGTGTTTTTCACTTAAGAAGAGAGGTAGGAAGTCTATTAATGATATAGGTGGCGGTAAGAATAGACTCTCCCCAAAATTGTTTAGGTAAAGAAGCTTGAAACATGATGGCTCGAGCTATCTGCAATAAGTGTCTATGTTTTCTCTCCACTATCCCATTCTATTGTGGTATATAAACACGTGACTTGTGATGCAGAATTCCCAAGTCCATAAACAATTTACAACATTCCCCTCCTTAAAACTCAGCTCCATTATCTGTTCGAATGGTCTGAACTGACTTCTAAAACTGAGTCCTAACCATCTTTAAAAAATTTATCCAAATAACCTATTGCTTGGCACTTGTGAGTCATCAAATATGTTCAAGTGGCCATACTATAATCATCCACTATTGTCAGAAAAAATTTACCCCTAGGGATAAAATGTTGACTATAAGGATCCCAAATATCAATATGCACTAACTGGAAATAGAGACAGTATGAACAATACTAGAAGGAAATGTCAATCTATGTTGTTTAGCAAATGGGCAAACATCACCAACACCTGCTTTTCCAGTACTTGTATTATCAAAAGAAACAAAATGTCTAAGTACATTGTCAGAAACATGGCCTAACCGTTGATGACAAAGTTTGAACATAGAAATAGACTGAACATTATTAGTACTACTTGCAACAGTACACAAAAAATATCTGGCTAGAGTGTCAACCTTGAATGAATCCTTATCTAGGATATAGAGTCTTCCTACAACCTTTCCTACTGCCAATATTCGGTTAGTCTTCAAGTCCTGCAAAATGCAGTAGTTAGGATAAAATTTGAAGGTAACAGAGGATGTATTGGCAAGTTTATTCACAGACAAAAGATTGAACTTAAAAGTAGGTATATGCAAAGTTTCGGTCAAGACAAGATCATTAGGCAAGAAAACATCACCAATGTGATGCACACAGTTATGAGTTCCATCAGGTAGATATACAGGCATAAAGGTATTAGGTACAACAAGCTTGGTTAACAAAGAACTATCCACACACATATGATTTGAGGCTCATGTATCTAATATCCATGAATCTAACCGTAGGCCATTAAGACTATACAGAGCTAGAAAAGGAAGTGTACGTGTAAAATGCAAAATATGTGCTAGGTTCACCATGAGAGGATCTGTGAGTGCTTTATTCTTTACCAACTTTAGCAACTCTTGTTTAATCAATTCAGACAATGGAGGATTGGAAGTACTAACAACATTATCTGTGTCTAATTTACTATTATCTACAGTGAATGAAGTAGCTTCATTCACTGCATTAGCAGTATAAGATTTCCCATTCCCTTTCCCTTTGCGATTTTGTAACTCCTTGTACCATTCGGGTACACCGGTGAGTTTAAAACAATTTTCCTTCAAATGCCTGTTTTTCTTGCAATAAGAACATAACATCTCACTCTTGTCACTACTACCCCATCTTTATTTAGACTGTTTCCCTCATCCATCTATGACCTTCTTAGCACTCCCTGTATTCACTGACATAGCACTATAGTCCATTCCTTCACTAAACACCATCTGCACCTCCCTTTGCTTTTCAACCCTTAAGACCTTAGAATATGCCTTATTGAAAAATGGCAATGGTTCCATAACCAAAACTTGATTTCAAACATGATCATGTCTCTCATTCAAACCCATCAGAAATTGCATTAACTAATTCAAGGATGTAAAATCAACTAAAGCCTTAGGTGCTCCACAAAGACACTGTGTTGCCGCTCCACGAGTACATTATGGGACAGTCATAAGGCACCAAAGCTCATCCCACAATTTCTTAAGACTAGTAAAATACTTAGTAATGGACATAGTGCCTTGTGATACTGCACTAATCTGTCTTTGTAAATGATAAAATAAAGGTCCATTACTCTCTCCAAACCTCTCTACCAAATATGACCATAGTTCTTGGGCAGAATTTGTATAGATGAAGGCTTCAACTATATAATTCGACATTGAATTCATAATCCACGATCTAACCATGTAATTAGTCCTAATACTTTTATCACATTCAACAGATCCTAGACTAGGTTTCTAGCAAGTTCCATCTATAAACCCTAACTTCATCTTAGCTCCTAGAGCAATTTTAACTGATCTATTCCAGCTCAAAAAATTATTCTCATTCAATACTGCAGTAACCAAACTCATACCTGGATAGTCAGATCCTTGAAGGTAAACTTGAGTTTCTTCTAGCGTACCTCTCAATCATGGATTCAGAGTCGATCCAGTGGGTGACTCGTGTGATACACCTTCCATTACTGCAAATTCCTCAAACCAAACTCGTATCCACGGGGAGAAAAAATAGATCTCGAAACCCTGATTCTCAACTCCTTAAACTAGCTACTCCCTCCACCACCGAAGCAAAATAAAGTTGTGGATGATTATCAACAAACAACTCCTTGCAATATCTTGCTCCAATCAATCTATAATGACGATCGATTACAGTTTGGCTACCCGCTCTGATATCATGTAAATAAGAACTGACTTTTTATTATTATATGTTGGACCCCGCTTTCGAAACCTAATGTTCGGAGTCATACTTAAGCGCATTACCTTTTAGGGTCCTTTTATGGAACCTCATTAGCTAACTTAGGCTTGTCTTCCTTCTCATAGCATCCCAAAAAAATTAGTCTTTGCACACTTGATATACGACAATTCATTCTTATGCTTATATCCTCAACCGTCACCCTAAACAAATCGCTCATTTTTATCTTTTATTTGCATACCAAACTAAGTACATTTCAATCTCCATTCAAACCTAAATATATAAAAAAAAAGTATTGGTGGGTCCACAATTTACATATGTACATGCTTTGGGACATTTAGCATAACTTTCACCATGAGTGTCGGATTATAGTCATTCAAGCATGGTGTTCTACAACTTCCGTGAAGACCCAGAAGAGAGATTCTTGCTATTTAGAGAGTCAAAATTTGCACATTTTTTAAAATTGTCCCAAGAAGGTCCGCTTAACGGACATACATCCCTTCAAATGGACATGAACTGAGTTGGGACATTTTCAGACCCGAGAAGGTCCGCTTAGCGGGCATCAAGTCCGTTTAACGAACAGTTACGAGTCAAATTCCACATTTCCAACTCCTTAAGCTACCTATGACCCATCTTATGCATATCTATCATTCCTAACTTATTTTCCTCATCATTTTCACTCCCATTTCAACTCAATATCATTTACAATTGATTCAAAATCTATGTATGATCATCATCCCAAACACAATCATTCAACTTATACACCCTATACAGTGTCACTAACTTGTAACAATCATAACTTTCAAGTCCGATCTCTAAAATTTACAAACTATATATCGTTGGAAAGCTAAAAGAATGTACTAAAACTTCCCAGAAGACAACCTTGTCCAAGTCAGCCTAGATAAGTACAGTTTTCCCTTGAAGCCGAAACACAAATGTCTACCCTTATGAAAAACTTGAAATTTGCAATGTACAGTTTGGAAAGTCATAAGCACATCCATTCAACTACCAGCTTTACTTCATTAAACTTCATAATCTCTACTCATTTGACTCATCCCTTATAACTAATGCTCATCATTCACAAAAACCCTATCTTTCCTTTTTCCATAATATCTCACTTATGTGTGTGTGTGTGTATATATATATATATATAACAACAATTCATGTTCAAAGTTCTTCAACCCAAATGGATGACTTCTTCAGTTGTACTTAATTCCAACTGAACCTCATCCTTAATTAATTGATATTCCAACTCCACTTCATCCATACACAAATTTATATTTCAAAATCCATACACAAATCCATATTTTATTAACATCATAAATTAAGAGTTTTACAAACTTCAATAGGCATTCAGAGCCATAATACAATATTTCACAAAATCCTAAAATACATAAAATGCTTGAACTATAATTACTCAACATACAACTACAACCTTGTTTTACATAAATTATTCCAAAACAAAAAAAAAGCATGCAAATATGGAGTAGTGCCTTGACTTTCTTTCACTCTTTCTCTTGCTTACTAACTTTAGATGGGACAAAGAGGGGTTGAGCTTAAAAGCTCGTGGGTAACAAGCTTATAACCAAGAAACAAGCAAAAGCCATTGAAATATTTATTTCGATTGTAAACTTTCACATTGTAAACATCCATGTAACAAATATTTCCCAAATTCACAACTTATCAAAAAATTCATAAACATCATGAATCATGCATTCATCAAACTTGTTAGAATCATAAACACATAAGCACATCAAAAATGGTTTGGGTAGTCCGTTACAAAATGGTCATACAAAATTGACCTAAAAATTTGTCTTGAGAAAAACTAGAAAATTGTAGAATAAATGAAAGATTAGTTTATGTGATGCCACTATCATAGGCAATGATTTTTCATGGTAATGTTTTGATTATGCAATGATTGAACCAATTAAGGATGAGGAATATAACTATGATGCTTTTGTACTTAATTGGGGCTTAAAATGAACATAATTTGATGTTGGAAAAGTTGGTTAAATGTGAGATAAGTTTTGATTGATCTTGACATTATACTTTTAGGGAAAAGGATGTTTGATGGCAATGCATCTAAATGTAAAATGTTTAGAGTGTTAAATGAGGACATAACATAATGAACGAATTGTTTGATGCATTATGAATACGACATAGTATCTAAGAAGATTGGATTTCATGAATGATGAGGATAAGTTTGAAATGGTAAATTAAATGAGTAGAAGTTGAGAGTTTAATTTGAACAAATTGGTATTTGAATTAGTGTGGAATTATGTTGTATTATAGGAGGTTAATTCTGGAAAATTTGGTGTGAAATTGGTGTTAAAATATATGTTGAATTCACATAAATGGAGGAGGAAATTTGTAGGACACGACTGTGGCCCTCACCCCACGATCGTGACTTGACAAAAATAGTTTCTGTCACGAACGTGGTAGGGACACCACAATTGTGGCAAGACTTATAGAGATAAAGAGTTGTCCTTTGATTGTTATATGAACAAATCAATACTAAGGTTCTTCCATTTGATGTAATTAGGTTTAAATGAGATCTTGAATGACCCTACTTGATAAAAAATGAGGTCATTAAAGTGAGTAAAGTGCACTAAGTAATAAAGAATGATTGAATGATGTTATCAAATGATTGTGAGGTTCGAATAAAATAAATGTACCTAAGATTGTCAATATAAGCATACATTATACATTACACATATATATAGGTGTATAATTTAATATTTATGTGATTATGCAATATATGTATTGCTTAATGTTGATATAGAGGATAAAGCATCAACATCCAGTCGTTTCCGGATCATAGAAGCTAATGCTAATATGGAGTGTACTGTAATTCGATCTAGATGGTCTCACTTTAACTGTTTATTCTATTTTCAAATTCTGTTTTGAATTATGTGATGTGAATGTGTTTATTTAGGACAATAAATGTCTGAGGCGTTTGATGCATAAAAAAATTAATCATTGGAAGTGCTCTTTGAATGTGATTTTGACCAAATAAGTGATTCTCGACTTAAATGTTGAATGTCGGACCACGGTTTGATGACAAATGTGAATCAGAAAACAAATGTGAATGTGATTGAATGAGCATAATGATTGAATATGTATGATACATTTCAATACATGAATGCATGAAACATAAAGGTAGTTATGAATGAAGTCACCAGTGAATAGAGCTTTAAGCTCAGTTATGTGCATCAAAGCTTTAGGCTTAATAATTAAAGAACCCGGTATCTACAACAAATATGGGATAGTACTGAGAAGGGCCTGGTATCCACAACGGATATGGAATAGTGAAAAAAGGCACTTAGTCACAACAAAATAATAAATAAATGTGAGTCTCATGAACATTACATATGCACATGATATGTATAATTTGAATGATTACAATTGTATTGTGAAATTGAGTTGACCGAATACAGGTGAAAGGTTATGAATAAAGTGTTTTGTGATTTTATATGTTGAAAAATGTGAATTGTGCGAATTATGTGATTATTTGAATTGTTGTGTTAAGTGGTATGAATGAACCATCGAGGATGGTCCACTCACTGAATTTGCAAAACTCACCCCAATTTGCAACATACTTTTTAGGCTTAGAGAAGACACCCAGTTAGACCAACTAGAGTCTAACCACTGCTTATGAGTAAGAGATAGAGGTTGGGATCAGTTGACGTCTACATTTATCTGCAGTAAATTTAGTATTAAATATTGTATTTTGCAAGCTTCATTTATTATAAAAATGAATTATGTTTGTCATAAAAATTATGATTAAATACATTTTGTTTTTGTAATGGGCCCCAAAGATTATTGAAATTTCGATAATATGTTTAACGTTTGATCTAATGTGAGTTTGTAATACCAATTGTAATTGGTAATGTTTTAAATAAAATGGGCCATTAATGATTATTGCTTTTTCAAAAATGCGTTTGATGTTTCAGAAAAATTTGCAATAAGTTCTGTTTGATTACTCTAGCTCACCGCTTTCATAGGGTACAGATACGTACTTGGTGGAAGTGGGGTGCTACAACTTGTTAAATTCAGGATAGATTACCACTTGGGAGTAGCTTGCCCAAGCATTCCTCACCAAGTACTTTCCATTGGCAAAGACGACGAGGATTATCAAAGAGATTACAAATTTCCAGCAGAACGATAGGGAATCTCTCTATGAAGGCTGGGAGAGATTTAAATAATTGCAAAGGAGCTGTTCCTATCACAATCTTTCAAGGGAGTTCCTACTACAAATGTTTTATAATGGAGTGAATCCGAACACAAGAGGAACAATCGATGTAGCAACTGGAGGTTCATTGATGAAGAAGATTGTGGAAGCAACTTATAATATTTTGGAGGAGTTGGCAAGAAATAGCTGCATGTGGTCTAAGAAAAAGAGTAGATAAGGACAGAAGGAACAGAAAGGTATGATACCTATTGACTCGATTACTACCTTGTAGGCTCAGATCATAGCTCTTACAAAGCAGTTGAACAACATGCAAGGAGCATCTACCTTTGCAATTAAGGCGATGTAAGTATAATTTGAGCTGTGTAGGCATAACAACGATAGGTCAATGTAATGTTTTCAACTGGGAGCTCGTGGTGCTGAACAGCTAACTTACCATGGGTAGTTGTAAAAAGGTAATAACCCTTATTCCAATACTTTTAATCCGGATGGAGACCACCTTAATTTTTCATGGAGCAATAACAATGCAAGTGGTCAATCAATACCATAAGGACCTCTGGAATTTCGACAAGACTAAATTGGATCAATGGAGAACAAGATAGACGAGATGACGGGAGTTTTAGGGTCCAAACTAGCAGCTTAAAAGGAGAATCAGAAAAATATGTATACAAGTCAAGAGGAAAGTTAGAAGAAGATGGAAGAGAAATTTGACCAGATTGTGAAGAATTATGTGTCATCCATCCACAATCTGGAGGTTAAGGTAGGTCAACTAGCTAATGCTTTATCTTCTTGAAATATAGGTAGCCTACCGAGCAATACCAAGGTTAACCTAAAGGAAACAATCATGTCCATCACTAGGACAAAGAAAAAAGAAAGTGAACATTAGGAGAAAAATGGAAACAAGAGAGAAGGATAAGCAATGTTGAAATTCCTTCCAAGTGAACTAGTAAGCGAGCTGATCAGGGAACTTCAACTTGGACTTCCATATCAGATTTTTGCTCAAAGGAAATCATATTCAAGTGGAGCAGTGAGGAATTATAAGGAGGTTGAGTTAAGCAAGATGATGTATATAAAAAATTGACTCTAAATAAAGCTTACGTTGAAGGAATTAGTGAAGAAAGAGGTCAAAAAGCACATATCAGAAGGAAGTCTATACATAGCATAAAAGAAAGAAGATCTAGGGAACTTTTTCATTTTGTGTAGTATAAATGGAGTTAAGATAGATAGGGCATTGACCAATTTAGGAGCCCTACATTTTTAGTCAGAAGTTGAGTTTAGGAGAGTACTAAGCAATTGGTGAAAATGGTCAGTAGGACAGTGCACTTACCGAAGGGGATCATTAAGAACATGCAAGTACGGATTGATATATTCATCTTCCCTATGGACTTCTACATACTAGATATTGAAGAAGACACAGAGACCCATATGGCTTTTAGGTGACCATTTCTGGCTACTTGTTGTTCGATTATTGATGTTGATGGGGGAGAATTAATATTGAGAGTAGGAAAGGAGCAGTTATCATTCAAAGTATCGAAAAAAGATTAAGAACTTGAACCCCAAAGAGGGTGGGAAGATATCGAGGACCCCAGAAATGTGTTTAAAAAGAAACGATCACACATGAGGAGGTAAAGGAAGGAAAATCACAACGAAGGCGAAGTCCCTTCTAGGATAGCTCATATATAAAGCTTGAGGTTAGCTTCTATATTGTCACTGTACTAGTCATTTGAGCTGCCATAAGCAAAAAGCAGAGTTGAGTTACTGACGTTAATAGAAGCATTGCATGGGAGGCAACCTATGAAATTCTACTTCCTTTTGATTGTTTTTGTTTACTTATTCATTGGATTTCTTTAGTTATGATCATATTGATTTGATTTGGATTGGTGTTTATTTTGATTTTGTTTCAATTGTAGCTTGTTTCTCTTTTCAAATTTCTTATTGATGATATTATTTTGATGGGTTTGTAGGTTTTGGGATAATGGAGAATACATGTTAAGGCTGGAAGAAGGTTTAGAAGTGGAAGAATCACCACGATCATAGAATTGGAGTGATTTCCAAAATCATGGGAAATCTATCCAGAAATTTTCTGAATAGTAATCCCACAATCATAGGAATTGTGGGAATTTCCTATGATCCATCCGGAGGGAAACTAAAATTTGCCTCCCCTTTTCTTCTTTCACCCACTCCACAAATTTTCACTCTTTCTCTCTCTAACCCACTAAAATCCTCCTTCCACTCTCTAAAACTCCATTTTTTTCTCTAGATTCTTGGTATTTTCTTCATCTCTTTTCATTAATCTTATAATCCTTTACACTTTTCATGCATTAATCATTCAAAACACAACGATTTAGGTAAGATTTTGCTCTCGCTCCCTAAAAATTGAATTTCACTCTCTTTCTCTCAAATTTGCAATTTTTTCTGTCTAAATTGACACCAAGCAAGATGATGGCTAGGAAAATAGTTGATGAACTATACCTTCAAGTTTACGATTAAGGTAATTCTAGCTAGTTGCGAACTTAGGATGGAATAGGTTCATTCAGTATGACTTGCCTATTCATCCTATGATGACCATAGAATTTTTCACTATTGTTCGATATAATCCCAAAATGGACATTTTTTGGTTTTGGTATTCGGTATTGTTTATAAATTGGATTATACTATCACACGTGGTCTTTTCGATTTTCCAAACACTAAAGTTTTAGATGATCATGATGATTTTTATTTGGATGATTATTAGAGAACTCTAACGGGGGAAGAAACTTTTGACTCTAGGAATGTGCCGAACTCTTTAGTCCATAGTGCCTAGCATTTGCTATTGCATAAATTTATGTGCCTAACTGTTTTCAATAAAACTAAAAATACCAAATGCTCGGCCAAAGAACTTTTCTTTTTGTGGTGCATGGATTGTAAAATTAAAATTAACATGCATTTTAGAATTTTTCGATCAATAGAGAGTGTTGTAAATAAAAAGAGTTTATATTTTTATGTCTCATGTTGTTACTGCTTTAGTTCAATTTCATAGCCTTAATGTGGAAGAGGTGTATACAACTCATACGATATGTTTGACATATCGTATTTGAGGCACTCTGAGATTGTGGAGTTCCATTCCATGGAAGTCCATGATAGTTGTGTTTTGAATAATGTTTTAGAGTTAAATTGTTATACATTTAGTGTTAAAATGAATGTTGAGTATGCATTTAGAACTTAATTAGGTCATTTTGTGTAATTAAGTGTTTTTATGGGTTAGTTAGAGTTCTTGAGCTTAAATTGTATATTTTTAAGGTACCTTGATGTGTGTGCTAGTGTTGCAGGACAAATAGGGAAGAATGGTGAAGATTTAAAGAGTTTCGGGCTCAAATACATTGGTCATGATCTTGCATATGGCCAGTCATGACAGAGAAGGAAGAGAAAGAAGCAGCCAGGCCATAGTCATGCACTTCAATCCATGATCGTGGCAGAGAATGTCAAGTCAGGCCACGATCGTGCACTCCAAGCCACACTCGTGATAGAAAGGTTAAAGCGTCAGCCACAATTGTGACATATAGGGCCCCGATCATGCCTTGCATCGGGCTGACATGAAAACCTAATTTTTGAGTGATTTTTTGACCATTTCGACCCCGAGTTTGACCCAGGGCTTCCACAAAATAAATAAAAAATTACATGGAAACCGCCAGCAGTCATTAGAGAGCAAAGAGAGTTTACAAGATAGAGAGTCCTGCAAAAATCCGAGAGCGACTTAGAGAAAGATCAAATGATTGAGGAAGCAGACGAAGGAAGAGGCATCGAGATACGTTTGACATGAAGTACTTCCTAGAATAGGCAGTTTCCTACAGTTGCGACCTCCGAGATCCATTCCAATAGTATTTTATATTGTCATTTAGATTTCATTATTATATGAAATTTGAGTATTGATTGGATTGACTATTTTTTAGTGTTGATCTTTTGTCTAAACTCACCTTCGGGCAATTTTGATTCTTAAGATTGATGAAATTTATGTGATGGCGCTTATTTCGATTTAATTGTGGTTAAATATCGAATCTTCATAACTTGGAAATAAATTGAGAGGTGAGCTGGTGAAAATCATTGGTTTAGGTTAACGAGAGTTAGGTAAATCAATAGGTAAAGAATTGAATCAAATCGGTAGAGTCATCTAACGAGAGATCGAGCATAGATTCCCAATAGGTTAATAGACAATTTCAGAACTAATTTAGGTTTTGAATCAATTATTGATCGAGAGATTGCAATTCTAACAATTTAAATTAGGGTTAAGAATGATAACTCGAGAGAGAGTAATTCACCCTAGGACCTTTTAGGCCTGATAAATAGGAATTTGCATAATTGTTAGATTTTCTTTAATTTCGAATTTGTTCCCCCTTTCTCTCACTTGGTTATTTCTAGGGTTATTTTTGGATTGCTGTGTGACTTATTATTTTGTTTATTTTTGTTGCATTTTAATTTCTCAAATTTGACTATCAATAGATTTCATTTATGCATTAGTTGTTTAATTAGGATTGGTTGCAAACTTAGCTGCCTTAGTCTTTAGGATTAATTCCCTTCCTTATGGGATCGACACCTTAGGTATTATTTGAATGATCCATATGCAATTATCAAGGTTATCAATAGTAAAACTTAAAGTGCGTAACCTTGAGTGAACAAAAGTTTTTGGCGCTATTGCCAGGGAAGGAGAATTTAGCTTCTTAGTCTAAGGCTTTTCGTTATCATTTTCTTTTTAGCTAAAAAAAAATTAGAGAAGGGGTTTAGGGCATAAAGTAGGGACACATTAAGACATTTTAGAGTGAGAAAGAGACATCTGAAGAGTTGAGTGCCAAGATCATATAAAAAGAACGATCATGGAAGATAGATATTATAGGGTGCAAGGATATTTGAAGAAGTGCAATGAGTTACCATATGGTTGGGGAAATAGCAACCCTTATTGGAAGCTGTACACTTTGGGGTCGTAGAACCAACCTGAATTCCATTGGTCCAATAATGTAAAGACTCCTTTTGGACTTCAGGACTTAGCTAAAGTTCAATACGATGAATTTAGTTCATGGGAGTCCAAGGTAGACAAAATCATGGATAAGCTTATGAATATGGAAGAGAAACAAAAGAGATTAGAAGAGAAAATTGATCTAGTAATGGAAAATCATGTTGTTTCTATTCATACCTGGAGATTTAAGTAAGACAACTTTCTAGTGAATTTTGTAAGAGAAGTGTGGAAGACTCTTTGAGAAATATGGAATTACATCAGCGAGAGCAATATGAGGCTATCACACTAAAGAATAGGATAGAGCTAGAAGAACCAATGAGAAACTATATTGAAACCTACCTTATAATGGACTAAGAAATTAGGAAATAGGATGAAGAAAAGGATGGAAACCCTTTATACTATCTGCTAGATCTTAGTGTGCCACGTTTGAACATAAAAAAATCTTGGGTAGATGTTCATGCCAAGAACCCCATCTTTTGGATTGATGATGAAGAAGAGACATTCCATATGAATGATATATTTAAAAATTCGAGGTTTAGTAACTCATTCAGAATAATTAATGTGTTTGAATCTTCTTAAGAGTAAGAAGACGAAGAATAGATGACGACAACCATTGAGTTTGAAGAAACTATGAAAGTCTCTGCTCATAAAGCGGAAGAAGCAGAGGAGATGAAGGTGATTAAGGAAGAAAGAGAGTAACTCACCTTTGTACAAGTCAAACTATTGGATTCAATGAAAAATTCAGGGAGTTTTGTTATTCCCTATTATATTGACAATCTATCCTGAAAAAGAACCATATTGAGCTTACTTGGTTTCCATAATGTTATCCTCGTTGTCCTTTTGATTATTTTGCAATTTGTAGTTTACCTACAAGCTACAAAACTGAAGTTGAGCAGAAAGGGTGGAAGCATATTGCTCATAATTGATCTTGGCTAAGTTCCCAAAGATAGAGTGTCAAGCTACCGATGTTAAGAGAAGCAGTGCATAGGAGGCAATCCATGGAAAACAAATTAGTTTCGTTGTTCAAGTTTTGTTAGAATATTTGAATTCCATAGTTAGGTTTTTTTAATAAAATCGAGGAAAGAATAGGTTTTTGGAAATTTGTGGATGATTATGCAATCTCTGAACCCAACAGAATGCTAAAGGAAGTGATGCATGCACAACGTCACCAAAGCTGAGAGATTCGATGATTGCAATGATATTTCGAATCTCAAGGTGTTCAAATACCACCTCCTATACACTATCACCACCTCAGTCTCCTAAGGATTTATTTCTAACCCAATTGTTTGTTTTAAATTTTCTTTTCCAAATGAACCTTCAATTCTAGGTTGTTTCTATTTCTATAGATTTCTCTTTTTATTTTCATTGTTAATTTTAAGTGTTTCTTATTAACTTTAATTCCTTCTTTCTTTTTCATTTATGTGTTGTGTGCGCTCCTTCCCACATTGAGGTCAATGTGTTGTTCAAGTGTGGGCAGGGATTCTATGATTTTCTTTTGTATGTGATTTTGCATATGGTATGATAGCATTAGGTTGCATTGTGAATTGTGTGAATGTGTCAATGGCTTAGATTGAGTGAAAAAATTTTAATTTTGGACATAGTTTATTAGGTTATGAATGATCATTAGCCTGCGAAGTTGGTACATTAGGGGATTTCAGATTAATATACAGCCTAATTAGGACTTAGTGTAAATTTAGCACCCTCTAGATTGTCACATTCATTCATAATTTAAGGGCTTTTAGCCTAGGTAGCTTGACTAGTATTTTTCATGGAGATGAAACACAAAAAACAACAAGGTAGGTTAAAAAAATGAATGATGTGTTTAATAAATGTAAAGAATCACTATTCCGTTAGCCTTTGGGTTATGAATAAAGCTAGTAACCAATTGAAAAGGTGATATAACTGAGTAATCAAATCGACACGCATCACAAATATGTGCACTCGCGTAAAAAGACTGTCATGACAGTTTAACCAAGCTATTAATAATGTGTTAGTCGAGTAGCCAAATCGACATTCATCACAAATGTTTGCCTCCAAGTAAAACGCTAAGTCCCATGTTAAAAAAAAAATAAAGGTGTGTGCTTTAATTAAAAACCTATTGGACTTGTAATAAGCTTGAATTTTCATGGATTTATACATAGGAACAGTTACAAAGTCTAAGCGACCAAAAAATTATTAATGTGTGTGTACACTTAAAAAGGGTAATTAAGTTAACATATAGGTCTTGATTTAGTTGTATATTGGTCCAAAGCCCTAAACAACCTATTTTATTTGTTAATGATTTGCTATAATTCGAATAGTTGTGTCCAAGGTTAAATTTGTTTCATGAAAATTAGAGCCAATCTTGTATTATTGTATTGTGTGAGTGTTATTTTGGGTTATGTGCTGTTGTTTTGTTTGCTTGAGGAAAAGCAAAAGTTTAAGTATGGGGATGTTCATAGTTGTGTTTTTCCAAATGTTTTAGAGTTAAAATTTTATGCATTTAGTGTTAAAATGAGTGTTGAGTATGTATTTAGAACTTAATTAGGTCATTTTGTGTAATTAAGTGTTTCTATGGGTTAGTTGGAGTTTTTGAGCTTAAATTGTATATTTTTTATGTACCTTGATGTGTGTGCTAGTGTTGTAGGAAAAACAGGAAAGAATGGTGAAGATTTAATTAGTTTTGGGCTTAAAAACATAGGTCAAGATCATGCATATGGGCCACGGTCGTGATAGAGAAGGAAGAGAAAGAACTAGCCTAGGCCATGATTGTGCACTTCAAGCCACAATCATGACAGAGAACATCAAGTTAGGCCACGATCGTGCACTCCATGCCTCGCTCGTGACATAAAGGTTAAAGCACTGGCCACGATCGTGAAACCCAGGGCCACGATCGTGCCCTGGATCAGGCTGACACGAAAATTGGATTTTTGAGTGATTTTTTAGATCGTTTCAACCCCGAGTTTGACCTAGAGCTTCCACAGAATAAATAGAACATTACATGGCAGCCACTAGTAGTGATTAGAGAGTGAAGAGAGTTTACAAGACAAAGAGTTCTGCAAAAATATGGGAGCGACCTAGAGAAAGATCAAACGATTAAGGAAGCATACGAAGGAAGAGAGGCACGGAGATATGTTTGATGTGAAATAATTCCCGGAATAGGTAGTTTCTCTCAGTCATGACCTCCGAGATCTATTCCAATATTATTTCATATTATTGTTTAGATTTCATTATTGTATGAAATTTGAGTATTGATTGGATTGACTGTCATTGAGTGTTGATCTTTTGTCTAAACTCACCTTCAGGTCATTTTGATTCTTGAGATTAATGAAATTTATTTTATGGTGCTTATTTCGATTTAATTGTGATTCAATATCAAATATTCATAACTTGGCAATAAACTAAGAGGGTGAGCTGGTGAAAATCATTGGTTTAGGCTAATGAGAGTTAGGTAAATCAATGGGTAGAGAATTGAGTCAAATCAGTAGAGTCGTGTAACGAGAAATCGAGCATAAACTCCCTATAGGTTAGTAGACAATTTCAGAACTAATTTAGGTTTTGGATCAATTGTAGATTGAGAGATTGCAATTCCAATAATTTAAATTAAGGTTTATTAATTAGGGTTAAGAATGATAACTCGAGAGAGAGTAATTCACCATAGGGCCATCTAGTTAAGTCGAAATTTGTATAATTGGTAGATTTTCTTTAATTTCAAATTGATTCCCCCTTTCTCTCACTTGGTTATTTCTAGGTTGATTTTTGTATTGTTGTCTGAATTGCTATTTTGTTTATTTTTTTTGCACTTTAATTTCTCAAATTTGACTAACAACTGATTTCATTTATGCATTAGTTATTTAATTAGGATTAGTTACGAACTTAGCTACCTTAATCTTTAGGATTAATTCCCTTCCATGTGGGATCATCACCTTAGATACTACGCGAACGACCCGAGTGCTTATGGCAATTATAAGGGTTATTAATAGTAAAACTTAACGCACGTAACCTTGAGAGAACAAAGTTTTTGACGCCATTGCCAGGGAAGGCGAATTTAGTTTCTTAGTCTGAGGATTTTCATTATCATTTTGTTTTTAGCTAAAGAAATTGGAGAAGGGGTTTAGGGTATAAAGTGCGAACACATTAAGACATTTTTTAGTGAGAAAGAGACATCTGAAGAGTTGAGTGCTAAGATGAGATAAAAAGAACGATCATAAAAGATAGATATTATAACAACCCTTATTGGAAACCGTGCCCTTTGGGGTGGCAGAACTAGCCTAAATTCCATTGGTCCAACAATGTAAAGACTCCTTTAGGACTTCAAGACCTAACTGAAGTTCAATACGATGAATTTAGTTCATGGGAGTCCAAGGTAGACAAAATCATGAATAAGCTTACGAATATGGAAGAGAACCAGAAGACATTAGAAGAGCAAATTGATCTAATAATGGAAAATCCTGCCGCTTCTATTCATAACATGGAGATTTAACTGGGATGGCTTTCCTGTGAATTTTGTAAGAGACGTGTGGAAGACTATTTCAGAAATATGGAATTACATCAACAAGAGTGATATGAGGCTATCACACTTAAGAATGGGATAGAGCTAGAAGAACTAATGAGAAACCATGCTGAACCCTACCTTATAATGGACCAAGAAATCAGGAAATAGGATGAAGAAAAGCCCCCTCATACCATCTACTAGATCTTAGTGCACCACACTTGAACGTCGAATAATTAATGTGTTTGAATCTTCTCAAGAGTAAGAAGATGAAGAACAAATGATGACAACCATCGAGTTTGAAGAAACTATGAAAGTCTCTGCTCATAAAGCGGAAGAAGCAGAGGAGATGAAGGTGATTAAGGAAGAAAGAGAGTAACTCACCTTTGAACAAGACAAACTGTTGGATTCAATGGAATATTCAGGGAGTTTTGTTATTCCCTATTATATTGACAGTCTATTCCAGAAAAGGACCTTATTGAGCTTACTTAGTTTTCATAATGTTATCCATATTGTCCTTTTGATTATTTTGTAATTTGTAGTTAACCTATAAGCTACAAAACTAAGGTTGAGCAGAAAGGGTGGAAGTAAACTACTCATAATTGATCCTGGCTAAGTTCCCAAAGATAGAGTGCCAAGCTATTGACATTAAGAGAAGCGTTATCTGAGGGGCAACCCATGGAAAATAAATTAGTTTCATTGTTTAATTCTGAATAAAATCGAGGAAAGAATAGGTTTTCAGGAGTTTGTGGATGATTATGCAATCTCAGAACTCAACAGAATGCTAAAGGAAGTGATGTGTGCACAACGTCGCTAGAGCCGAGAGATTCGACGACCGCATCGGTATTTCGAATCTCAAGGTGCTCAAATACCACCTCCCACACCATCACCACCTCAGTCTCCTTAGGATTTATTTCTAACCCAATTGTTCGTTTTTAATTTTCTTTTCCAAATTAACCTTCAGTTCTAGGTTGTTTATGTTTCTAGGTATTTCTATTTTTATTTTCATTGTCAATTTTATGTGTTTCCTATTAACTTTAATTTCGTCTTTCTTTTTCATCTATATGTTGTGTGGGCTCCTTCCCACACTAAGGTCAATGTGCTGTCCAAGTGTGGGCAGGGATTCTATGTTTTTCTTTTGTATGTGATTTTGCATATGGTATGATAGCATTAGGTTGCATTGTGAATTGTGTGAAAGTGTCAATGGCTAAGATTAAGTGAAAAATTTTTAATTTTGGACATAGTTTATTAGGTTGTGAATGGTCATTAGCCTGCGAAATTGGTACATTATGGGTTTTTAGATAAATATAGAGCCTAATTAGGGCTTAGTGTAAATTTAGCACCCTCTAGATTGTCGCATTCGTTCATAATTTGAGGCCTTTTAGCCTAGGTAGCTTGACTAGTGTTTTTTATGGAAACAAAAAGTGAAAAACAACAAGGTAGGTAAAAAATAAGATTGATGTGTTTAATAAATGTTAATAATCACTATTTCATTTGCCTTCGGGTTATGAATAAATCTAGCAGCTAGTCGAAAAGGTAATATAGCTGAGTAACCAAATCAAAATGCATCACAAATGTGGCATTTGCGTAAAAAGGCTATAATGACATTTCAACCAAGTTGTTAATAATGACTTAGTCGAGTAGCTAGATCGAAATTCATCATAAATGTTTGCGTCCGAGTAAAACGCTATGTCCCGTGTTAAAAAAGAAAGAAAGTTGCGTGCTTTAATTAAAAACCTATTGGACTTGCAATAAGCTTGAATTTTCATAGATTTATACTTAGAAATAGTTACAAAGTCTAAGGGACAAAAAAATTATTAATGTGTGTGTATACTTAAAAAGGGTAATTAAGTTAACATCTAGGTCTTGATTTAGTTGTATATTGAGCCAAAGCGCTAAACAACCTATTTTGCTTGTTAATGATTTGACATAATTCGAATAGTTGTGTCCAAAGCTAAATTTGTTTCATGAAAATTAGAGTCATTGTCGCATTATTGCATTGTGCGTGTGTTATGTTGTGTTATATACTGTTGTTTTGTTTGCTTGAGGAAAAGTAAACGTTTAAGTGTGGAGATGATGATAGTTATGTTTTGCAAAATATTTTAAAGTTAAATTGTTATGCATTTAGTGTCAAAATGGGTGTTGAATATCTATTTAGGACTTAATTAGGTCATTTTGTGTAATTAAGTGTTTGATGGATTAGTTGGAGTTTTTAAGCTTAAATTGTATATTTTTTAGGTACCTTGATGTGTGTGCTAGTGTTGCATGACAAACATGGATGAATGGTGAAGATTTAAAGAGTTTCAGGCTCAAAGACATATGTCATCATGCATATGGGCCACGGTCGTGAGAGAGAAGGAAGAGAAAGAACCAGTTAGGCCATGATCGTGCACTTCAAGCCACAACAATGATAGAGAACGTCAAGGCAAGCCACGATAGTGACACCCAAGGCCACAATCGTGCCCTGTGTTGGGCTGATAGGAAAACTAGATTTTTGAGTAATTTTTCAGACCATTTTAACCCCGAGTTTGACCTAGGGCTTCCAAGGAATAAATAGAACATTACATGGCAGGCACCAGTAGTCATTAGAGAGCGAAGAGAGTTTATACGACAGAGAGTTCTATAAAAATCTGGGAGCGACCTAGAGAAAGATCAAACGATTGAGGAAGTAGATGAAGGAAGAGAGGCACGGAGATACGTTTGACGTGTAATACTTCCCAAAATAGGTAGCTTCTCGTAGTCGTGACCTCCGAGATCTGTTCCAACAGTATTTCATATTATTGTTTAGATTTCAGTATTGTATGAAATTTGAGTATTGATTGGACTGACTGTGGTTGAGTGTTGATCTTTTTTCCAAACTCACCTTCAGGTAATTTTGATTCTTGATATTAATGAAATTTATTTGATGGTGCTTATTTCGATTTAATTGTGATTCAATATCGAATCTTCATAACTTGGAAATAAACTGAGAGGGTGAGCCGATGAAAATCATTGGTTTAGGAAAACGACAGTTAGTTAAATCAATAGGTAGAGAATTGAATCAAATCTATAGATTCGTGTAACGATAGATCAAACATAGAATCTCGATAGGTTAATAGACAATTTCAGAACTAATTTAGGTTTTGGATCAATTGTAGATCGAGAGATTGCAATTCCAATAATTTAATAAGAGTTATAACTCGAGAGAGAGTAATTCACCCCTAGGATTGCCTAGGATCATTAAATCGAAATTTGCATAATTGATAGATCTTCTTTAATTTCGAATTGATTCCTCTTTCTCTCACTTGCTTATTTCTAGGTTGATTTTTGGATTATTGTGTGACTTATTATTTTGTTTACTTTTGTTGCACTTTAATTTCTCAAATTTGACTGTCAATTGATTTGATTCTGCAGTAGTTGTTTAATTAGGATTAGCTGCGAACTTAGTTAACCTAGTCTTTAGATTAATTCCCTACCTGGTAGGATCGAGACCTTGAGTACTACGCGAATGACCCAGGCAATTACCAAGGTTATTAATAGTAAAACTTAATGCCCGTAACCTTAGGTAAACACTCCGCAATCCATAGATGCGTACTGCTGTAAGGAAGAGGAGGGGCCAAGATATAGCTACTTCCCGACCTGCCACCTCCTGATCAGTCCTAGAGCCAGATGAAGAAGCAATAGAGTCTAAACCAACTAAACCAATGGCGGTAGATCGATTTCAACAAATTCTCGACTAGATGGCCTCCGATCAGCATCATATGACCTCCCAACTTAATGAGCTCAGCAACAAAACAAGTCCACAGGGAGTAGTGTAGCCTAAAGAAAAGGTTCCTCAAATTCTATCAGAGGAACAATTTTGAAGCTCATTCGCCAATACTGTCGCCATCATCATCTCTATAAGGCATTTCTTACCTTTAAATTTTCTTTTTGTCATTTCTTTTTTTTTTGGTTTAATATCTTTTGTTTGTATTATGCTTTTTGTTTGGTTTTATTTCTTTTGTTTGATTTAATGTCATTTGTTTAGTTTTATTTCTTTTGTTTAATTTGATGTCATTTTCTTTTGTTTGGTTTGATGTCATTTGCTTGTTTTAATTTCTTTTGTTTGGTTTGATGTGATTTTCGCTCATTTGGTGGTTAACTTGTCACATTGAGGATGATGAGAATTTTAAGTGTAGGGAGGTGACATTGACTTTCTCAATTGCACTGTGTGTATTATATTGAATATGATGCATGTTTAGGCATATCATGTGCTTTATGTCAACAATGAAACTGCAATTGAATCATTCTTATGGATATTGCCATGAAATTCTATTATGCTAGTTGGAATTAGATTGAATGTATGCTTGAAATTGGATTATGATACTCAAGTAGAAAGTGAACCATGTTAAGTGATGAAAAGTAGTTGGTTACATAAGCTTATTCGCAAATTAACATTTGAGCAATAAGGTATTGTAGAGATGCATAATGAATTTTCATTTGAGCCAATGTGAGGATCGAGCCATATGACTCCATCTATAGTCATTCTATTTCTTTGTTGAGTGATGCTTCCTTAGGATATTACCTTCAGAACTTACTTAAATAGGTTTGAGTCTACTAGATGCATGTTTAATAGAGATGATTAATACCCTTTTGTGAAAACCCTTAGCTTAAATGACCAACCTTTGGTTACCCCTGTTAAGCATTAGCCTTTTGTTTCTTGAAAATACCTAAATATTTTAAAACTCAAAACCCCATTAGCCTAGCCAATCATAAACTTAGTAAGGTATTAAGTAATACATTAGTTGTGATCGTTGTGAAATTTTAAGAGTATATTGTTATACCTTTTCATCCGTTTTTATTTTATGAGTGCTTATGCTTAACCTTAACCCTTACCACATTACAACCCTAAACAAGCCCTTTTGATCTATTTACGCATGCAATCATTATAGAGGAGAATTGGTGTATTAGCAAGCCTATGGTAGTGTAGTTTCCTGTAGGAAGTTTGAGTGAAACACGAACCATCAAACACTTGAAAGAAATGAGTGAAAATCTTAAGGAAGATTCATTTCGCATCTATACTTATCTTTGAGTGATGGAGTCAATTATTGAGTTTGCTTATGTACACTAATGAAAAAGTAGCCATGATATGTATATATTTGAGTTGACTAAAATTTGAGAGATTGTGTGCTTTGATCATTGTAAAAATGAAGTGATAAAATTGATTGGTTGTTTTTATTTTGCTTAAGGAAAAATGAAGATTTAAGTGTTTGGATGTTGATAGTTGTGAATTAGTCTATGTTTTGTAAGTAATTGGCATGTGTTTCTTGCACAATAGTTTAGGATTGTTGCATTTTAGCATTCATTCTTACGTTTTTGTTTAGTTTGATCTTCATTATTGTTCTTTTTTTTTATGATAATTTATTTTGCTTGAGGACAAACATTTAAGTGTGGGGATGTTGCTAGTTATGAATTAGTCTATGTTTTTGTAAGTAATTGGCATGTGCTTCTTGCATAATAGTTTAGGATTGTTGCATTTTAGTATTCATTTTGTATGTTTTTGTTTAGTTTGATCTTCATTGTTGTTCTTTTGTGTTTGATGATAATTTAGGGTAAGAATTAATTATTTTTATATAGGAATGAAGATGGAGCAACTTAGAGAGTGAGCTAGAGATCAATGAGAAGAAGAGAAGAGGAGACATTCTGCTACCAATTCCCACGATCGTGAGAAATATAATCCGAGGGATTATGTGGGACTCACTTAAACCTAGGGTTTCTGGACTACAATAACTTAAGGAAGCCTCCACAAGAAAGAGGACGAAAACCCTCTGTAGAAAAGAATCTCCTTGAGTGAAGAACACAAGTTTTGAGTCTTGAGGAAGGATTGAATTCAAAGATCATCATCAAGATTGGGGAAAGTAGCTCGTCAACATCAAGAATTCCAGATTTTGGTAAAGAAGAGAAGGAGTTCCTTTATTCAATTTTCTGTCAAACTTACTTCTTCTATTCTTTGTAAAATGGTTTATTTGAATGTTCATGATGTTATGGAGATCATGATAGGATGATTTAGTTTTAGGGATTGCTTTTGAAAAAAATATTTTGTTAAACTTCCTATTTTATTGAATTGAATGAAAGTATCTATGATGATTGTTGATTTTATTTCTATTTTGGAATAAATCAAGAGAGTGAGTAAGATTATTTGTGTAGGATTGTACAATAAGAGTTGGCAGCCTATAGACTTACAATCATCAAGTTAATTGATTAATTAGAAGAGAGAACTTAGCTAAGTCAATTGATCATTCATAGGATAGCCTAATACCTAGTAAAGTTGGTAAAGCGATTGAATAGGTTGAGAGATTATTCAATTGATTCCATTAAATTTGATTAGGGACAATTAATTACACCTTGAGATTGGGTAATTAATACATTCAGAAATCTTAAGTGAGACATAATTCAATTAATAAAATGGGAGGGAGAAAAAATGGGGAAAAACTAATCTCTAGTCTTTAGATTCTTGAGTTCTGATTTTTCTACATTTTGGTTTTGTCTATCATTTATTATTAGTCTTTAAATTTTGATTTAATTTTCCAGATTAGTTCTTTTAAAAAATTTTCATTTCTTAAACAAGGTTTGATCTAAATAAAGTAGTGTCAATGCATCAGTCCCTGTGGGATCGATATCCATTTACTAACTATAAGTCACGACCCGTACATTTATAGTTTTTGAGCAGAAAAGTATTAGATTGTTGCATAGATTACATAGCTCATCACAAGCCGACACTCTTGAACATACTCCAAAATAGTGTTTAATTATATGGGATATAAACTAAAGATCACAATTCCAACCTAGCAAACTTTTTAGAGATATACAACACTTTTAGATTCCAAGTGATGTCTAATGATGTTGTGAGGCTTAAATTATTTCCTTTCACTTTGAGAGATCGAGCTATGGTATGGTCCAATTCACTTATTACATCTCAGATTACTGCATGGGAGCAAGTAGCCCAAGGTTTCCTTGCCAAGTACTTCTAATTGACAAAGACTATGCGGATCATCAAGGAAATTACTAGTAAAATGATGAGGAGTAATTGTATAAAGCTTGGGAGAGGTTCAAAGAGTTGCGAAGAAGCTTCCCACACCACAACCTTCCAAGGAAGTTCTTACTATAGACATTCTCTAATGGTATGAATCACAATATAAGAGGGACAATAGGTTTAGCTACTGAAGGGTTATTAATGAGGAAAACCATTGAGGCGGCTCATGATCTATTAGAGAAGATGGCAAATAATAGTTGCATGTAGTCAAACGAAAGGAGTAGGCAAGGCATAAAGGAACAAATATGCATGACTTTAATTGATTCTGTCATAGTCTTACAAGCTCAGATTACTGCCCCCACCAAGAAGTTAAACAATATGCAAGGAGCTTCTTCATCCACAGCCAAAGTCATGCAGGTCCACTATGTGTTATGTGGGCAAGACAACCATTGCCGAGCTAGTAGCACAGAATAGTTAAATTACTTAGGCCAACCACATCAAGGTAATAATCCATACTCTAATACTTATAATCTTGGAAGGAAAAAACCCCTATCTTTTTCTTGGACTACTAATAATGTAGGTGGCTAAGTAAAACCTTAAGGACTTCCTGGATTTCAATAAGAGTGTCTTAGGTCATTGGAGAGAAAAATGGACAAAGTTAATGGACCTATTAGAGTCTAAATTTTCAAGCCAAGAAGAAAATCAAAGAAGGTAGGAAGAGAATCAGAAACATATGTTTGCGAGCTAGGATGCCAAATTTGACCAAATCTTGAAGAACTATGATTCCTCCATCAACAACTTATAGGTTCAGGTAGGTCAACTTCCTACAGCTTTGTTTTCTAGAAATACAGATAGCCTACGAAACAACACTAAAGCCAACCCAAAGGAATAACTTAAGGCCATCTCACTTCAGAATGGCAAGCAACTAGAGGAGCCAACTGTTTAAAAGGAGAGTCAAATGAAGGAGAAATGCAAAGAGATAGAAAAAGAGAAAGTAGAAAAGAGGCTATATGTACGACCACCAACCTACAATCCTAAACTTTCATATCCACAAAGGATGAGACAACATCAAGTAGACAATTAGTTTTCCAAGTTTCTTGAGAAACTAAAGAAGCTTTAGATTAACTTATCATTGGTGGAAGCCTTGGGGTGCATGCCCATGTATACAAAGTTTCTTAAGGATATACTCACAAATAAACAAACTTGGAATGACAATCATAGGGTAACCTTATCAAAGAATTGTAGTTCGATCATTTCAAGCACAATGCCTTCAAAACTACAAGATCTAGGGAGTTTTACTATTCCATATGTTATTAGTGATTTTGAATTTTCTAAATGTTTATATGATTTAGGTTCAAGTATTAACTTGATGCCTTTATTTATTTTCAGGAAATTGGGATTAAGAGAGGTCAAGCCAACATCCACGCTCATTCAGCTTACGGATCAATCCATCAAAGGGCCATTTGAAGTTGTAGAAGATGTGTTGGTAAAAGTGGATAAATTCATCATTCCTATTGATTTTGTTGTATTGGATTTTGAAGTCGATAGAAATTGTCCATTAATTTTAGGTAGGCGCTTTATAAATACTGGTAGGGAATTAGTTGATATGTACGAAGGAAAACTTGTTTTAAGAATTGGTGATGAGCCAGTTGAGTTTAACATGTCTAAATCTTTAAAGAAGTCAATGGATGGTACTGCATGTATGAAGATTGATGTTGTGGATGAGTGTGTGAAGGAGGTTAAAGAGGAAGTTGATGAAGTTATTGAAGTGCACAGGGATAAGAGTGTGAGAGAAGAGGAATTATGTGAGGAAGTTGAATTAACGAAGTTGGAGAGAACAGATACACCCACACCACCTTCCATTGTTGAACCACCTACTTTAGGGCTTAAACCCTTACCTTGCCACTTTAGATACACCTTTTAGGTAAGAACCATACCCTACCCATCATTATTTCCAACCAATTGGATTGTGAGAAAGAAGAGAAAGTGGTGGAGATCATTAAGAAGAGGATGAGAGCTATGGGCGGCAAATTTCTAATATTAGGGGGTTAGCCCCAATGCGGTGATGCATAAGATTAACCTAGAACAAGGATGTAAAACAATGAAGGAGAGATAGAGAAGGTTAAATCCAAACTTGTAAGAGGTTGTGAAGAAGGACGTAGTAAAGATTTTGGACGCAAGGATCATTTACCCCATTTTAGATAGTAAGTGAGTGAGTATGGTATAGTGTGTGCCTAAGTAGGGAGGCGAACAGTGATGGAGAATGAAAAAGGTGAAAAGATTTCTACTAGGATCACTATATGTAACATCCCATCACCGATGGGAAGGGTAAAATAGTAATTTGGAATGGGCTAGGAGTGTTTTAAAAATTGTTTGGC
>JAOSBN010118300.1:3213-35618 GCA_027563595.1 Erythroxylum suave | reverse complement strand
AATTTCCTGGCTAAGTTGTCATTTATTGAGTTATTCAATTTATTTGAGTTCTTGCTATTTGGGTCTTAGTTATTATTCTATTTAATATTAATTGGGTTGATAATTTATTAGTGATCAGATTAGTTAGTGGTTTTAGTAGAAAACTCCAAACCCCCCTTTTTATTAATTTGATTCGTTCTTTGGCATTTAAATAGAATCAATTTATTCCATTCTCTGTGGATCGACCCTATTTACCACTGTGCACAATTCATATTTATTCGGTGTTTGGGAATTATTTTTGGTGGATTCGACACCCATCAACAATCCCACAACTTCAAGCCAACTCAATTATCAAGTTAATGCACATATCATGACTACTTTTTCATTGGTGTATATAAGCAAACTTATTCATTGACACTATCACTCAAAGATAAGTAAAGATGCATAAATGAATCTTCCTCACGATTTTCACCTATTTCTCTCAAGTGTTTAATGGTTAGTGTTTCACTCAAACATCCTATAGGAAACTACACTACCATAGGCTTGCTAATACACCAATTCTGCTCTATAAGGATTACATGCATAAATAGATCAAAAGGACTTGTTTAAGGTTTTAACGTGGTAGGGGTTAAGGTGGGTCAAAAGAGAGCGAAAGAGGGTCAAGCACAAACATTAGTAAAGTAAAATGCAGATAAAATTGGGATAACCAAAACAAACTCCAAGGTAAACCAATATAACCAACATTCTACACTTGCTGATGCTACTCACTTATTCTTCCTTTTTCTTTTCTTTTCTTTTCTTTTTTATTTTTCATCATTTTTTTTATACATGGAAGAACTTTGAATCAAAACTAGCACTTTATATAATGTATTCCACAGGAAGAAATATAAGCAACTTGTCTCAGTAAAAATATCAAACAATCCCAACTAATGTTTTACTAAGCTTGTGAAATGGGTTGGTAAATAGGTATAAAGTTTTAAAATTTAGGGTGTTTTAAAGAAACAAAAGTTTAAGCCTCAACGAGGCTGGCAAGGGGTAATTAACTATTAGGTCATTTAAGCCAAAGGTTAACACAAGAAAGGGCCTAGATTATCTCTATTAAGCATGCATCCAGTAGACTCAAACTAATTCAAAGCAAGTTTTGAAGGTAGTAACCTATTGAAGTAACACTCAACAAAGAAATGAAATGACTATAGATAGAGTCATATGGCTTAATCCTCACTTTAGCACAAACAAAAACTCATTCTACATCACTCATTATAGATCTAAAAATTTTATAAGGCTAATTGATTTTTATTTTTGATCCATGCATCATAAATAGAAAAGTTCTTTTGCCAAGCATTTGTTGCTTTCAGTTTTGTAAAACACAGTCAAACAAATAAATTTACATAGAAGAAAATTCTTGGCACTATGGATTAAATAATTTGGTGGATTTAGCGAGTCAAAATGTTCTTCACTAGTTAAAGTTTTCCAATAAGAATCAATATCAAAATTTGCGTGACCATTTAGAATTTTAGCATTTGACAATTTGAAAATTTCACACATGGCAAGATAATCAAGTTAAAAAATGTTGTCGGCTAACCTAAACCAGAAAACATCTAATTTAGGGTTATACCAGACTGAAGTGAAAAACTCTAGAGTTATAGTAGAATAAATAGGTACGTCATACCGAATAAACCTATTCAATCCTATGTTTGAAGCTAATTGTTCTCCGCAAACCTATGTTTTCTAACAATTTAAAATCAAAATATTAAGGAGTGATTATTGCTCTAGCACTAAGGTCTTAGAAACGTGTACCTTCTTCTGCTGAGTAAATCGAGAATGGAGCCTGATAAGTTGCTACTAAGTTGGGCTTACCCTTATTGGAAACTTGTAGGCAGAGTTCGTTGACTGGTTTCCTAGCCATCATCTTCCTTGGTGGTGCCATTGTAAGAAGAAAATATACAAAAATGAGAAAAAAAGAGTGAAATTCATATTTTAGAGAGAAAAACATAAATCTTACCTAAATCCTTGTATTTTGGAACGATTAACGTGTGAAAAAAAATTAAGGAATGTAGGATCAATGAAAGAAATGAAGAAAATACTAATAATCTAGAAGAAAAATGAAGAGTTTTAGAGAGTGGGAAGAGAATCTTTTGGGTTAGAGAGAGGAGTGAAATTTTTAAGAATGGGTTCGAGAAAAAAGGGGAGGGAAACTTTACGTTTCCATCTGGATGTGATACCCACACTCTTGGGAATTCCCACAATTCCCACGAACATTGGTTTTCTCTCTAGAAACTTTCTAGAGAGATTTTACATGCTCGTAGGAATCACCATAATTCCCTCAAACGTGGGTTTTCTCTCTAGAAACTTTCTGGAGAGATTTCCTACACCCATTTGGTGATCATCACAATTTCAAACCATCTTTCAAGCTTATATGTATTCTCCATGATCCCCAAACCTACAAACACTTCAAGATAATATCATCAACACGAAATTTGGAAAGAAAAAACATGAAAATAAAACAAAATCAATATAAACATCACTCAAACCTAATTCAAACATAATCACAACTAAATAATTCAAGTGAAAAAATATGTAAACAAAAGAAAACAAAGGATAGTTGACTCCTATGGGTTGTCTCTTATACAGATCTTCTGTTAATATTAGTTGCTCGACGCTCTCCCTTAGAAATTCATCCAGGATTAATTATAAGCAACTTGCTTCCACCTTTTTCGTTGAACATCAATTTTGTAGTCTATAAGTAAGCTACAAATAGCAAAATGAACAGAAGGACAATATCGATAAAGTTGAGAAAACCAATTAATCTCATCAATGTCCTTTTCATTAATAAATTGTTAATAAAATAGGGAAAAATGAAACTCCCTGAATCTTCCATCGAATCAAACAGCTTATCCCATACGAAGGTACGTTGCTCTCGTTCTTACTTAATCACCTTTATCTCCTTCATTTCTTTCACTTCATGAAAAGAGACTTTCATAACTTCCTTAAACTTGATGTCTATTGTCATTTGCTATTTGTCCTTTTGTTCTTTAGAAGATTTGAACGCATCTATTGTCCTGAATGAGCTACCATCCTTTAGATTCTTAAATACACCATCCATGATAAATGTCTCTTCATCATCATCAATCCAAAGGATAGGGTTCTTTACATAGACATCTACTTAAGACTTTTTGATGTTAAGGCATGGTGTTCTAAGATCTGGTAGACAGTATGAGGGGCTTCCATCCTTTTCATCATACTCTTTCTGGATTTCTTAGTAGGTTCAACATGGTCTTCCACTGGTTCTTTTTGTATTGGATAGGGAAAAGAAAGCATGTCATATTTAGAGAACTGGTAGATTTCAAAACTTTTAGAAATCTTATTTGAAGCAGAAGCAATATTTCCAAATCATCATGCCGATCTATACATGATATGGTATAAGGATAATAATAAACATAAAAAAGATAGTGATATTACCGACTCCTTCGCTACAACTTTAATTTCTCGCTGCACTATCCTCTCCTTCCTCTTGTATCCAAAGCTTTTACTTTTGAATCCTTTTCTTTGTCAATCTATCCTCTCTTTGTTGTTGTATCCTTAACTAATTTGATTTACCACTTATTCTTCTAGGACAACTTGGTTAACAAAATCCTTTGGTGGGAAAGGAGAAGAAATGTTTAGAGGAGATTTTTCTTAGAAGAAATGAACCAAAAATGAAACTCTTCTCATGCAAAATTCAGGTCACTCATGCATGAAAGGAGAGAGAGAGAGTTAAACCATGCAAGAACACCTTCTTACACCCTCAATTTCAGTTATGCATGGAATGGAAGAAGATAATAGCTTCCAATGCGTCACTTTTTACTTTAATCAATCATAAGGTAGCCAATAAATAAAACTTCTCATTTATCTTTAAGATGGCTATATGAAAAGACTATTAACCTAAGTATGACCTACCAATTTTGGTATTGGAAGATGGAAGAAGGAAGATAGTCCATCCAATGCACATCTTTCTTCTTTAATCCAATGAATCCTAATAGCTTATATGCTAACATTAAAAGATAACCATTAAACCATTTAATGGTAAGTTCATAACTCTATTTAATGTTGATAAACCAAAATAAAGACCATCTTTATTTAGCAATTTAATGTCAAATGTGCAGCTGCACAATCAGTCCATTAAAGCCAAAATTTCTACTCCTTTCTTTAAAACATTTGTTTTAATATAATTAATCTAATCAATTACATTAAACCAAAGTCTAGCCAATTTCTAAATGAACATTTGGGCTTCGAATTAACCATTAATTAGTGCAAGCCCAACATTCAATTACGGGTTTCTAAAGCCTCCATTTATATTTCTTATTTATAACCTTCGTTGAAGCCAAATGGGGAATCTTATTAGACTTTGATAATTCAAGCTCCAATAAGCCTAGAATTAATTTAATCTCCTTATAATTAATTCTAGCTTATTAACTAAATGTCATTCCACTAAAGACAAATAGTTGAACTCTTAAACTATTAAATATTTTGAAAACACATACTTTATGTCCAATTGCAAACCCTATTTAGAACCTTATTATAGCCATCCACACTACAAAGGGTAAAATTATCATTTTGCCCTTATTTTGGTTTTTCCTTCTAGATCTCCCGGTTTACTTTATATGGTGATTAACACACGAGATCTCATCTTGGTGTCAGGACTTGATGGGTAGCTAGTCCATCAAACTACTGGCGTCAGTTTAATCACCAAATCTCCTTAAAACAAGAAGAAGTGATGATATCACTATAATCCTAACATACAGACACTGGATTAATAATTTGTAAAAATCCATTATGATCCTATCAAGGATTATAATGAAACACATACGAGTTCACCACTCATCAACAAAATAAGCTAATGCTTAAGTTGTATGCTTTAAGATTAAAGTAACGACCGAATTTATTCTTGAAAATGTACTTAGTTCCAGATTTATTTAACAGTGCCATTATCAATAGTCATCTACTATCATGATATGAAACTCATCATTCCCTTAAAGTAAACTCCTTTACTTACACGGAGATAAATCACAAATCTACAGCCCATAATCAAGTAACCATCTTGATTATTCAACTATGAATCCATTAATTTAGATTCTAATAATATACATGTTTCCCATACATCTCTATGTATATGCATATTAGTTACAAAAAAATCTTGGTACTTTATGACTAGATATATAATGCTCATTAAAATCAAACTCTTTTATTTTATTAATAATAAATATTTCCATTACAAAACTGTAACTGAAGAAGATTAAGGTACATGTAAATACGTATGCTTTCTAGGGCACTATATTTACATAACTACATCCATCTCCCACTTACCCTAAAGCAAGTTTGACATATCCCTCATTCCCATCCATAGTAGGTGACCCTCAAAACTCTTTTGAGACAATGTCTTCATAAATGGATCAGTAAGGCTTTGCTCTAGAGGAATCTTTACCACATCCACCTATCCACATTATATTATCTCCCTTATAAGATGATACTTTCAATATGTTTGGCCACTTTGTGATTCCAAGGTTCTTTAAAATTTTCCACTACCCTACTATTATTGCAATAAATTGTAATGGTTTTTTTTGCCTCTGGAACCAAATCATTTAAGAACTTCTGAATCCAGACTACTTCCTTAGCTGCTTCATAAACAACAATATGCTTAGCCCTCCTAGTCGAATCAACAATATAAGATTGCTTGACACTCCTCCAGACTATGCTTCCACCTCCTAAAGTTAATATAGAACTAGAAGTTAATTTCCTACACTCAACATCTGATTGGAAATCAGAATCTGTATATCATGTTGGAATAAGATTATTTCCAGAGTAAACAAGCATTAAGTTCTTCGTCCTATGAAGATATTTAAGTATACATTTAACTGCAATCCAATGTTCCATTCCCAGATTGGACTAAAATCTGCTTACCAGTCCCACTGTGTAACAGATATCTAGTCTAGTGCAAAGCACTGCATACATCAAACTTCCAACTGCCGAAGCATATGGAATGTCATGCATATGTTCAACCTCCTCTTGGGTTTTAGGTGCTGGTTCCTTTGAAATTTGATTCCATGTCTAGTAGGTGTGAAACCCCTTTTGGAACCTTGCATGGCGAACTTATTGAGCATATTCTCAATATAGGTTAATTGAGACAAGGCTATATGTTTGCTCTTAACACCCCTTATAAGTTTGAACCCTAGAACATAGTTGGCCTCTCCCAAATCCTTCATTGAAAACTGTTCATTCAGCTATCCTTTAACCGTATAAAGCATTCCCACATCATTCCCAATGAGCAGAATGTCATCAACATACAGGATTAGGAAAGTAACCTTACCTTGTATTCTTTGATAAACAGAAGGCTCATCTAGGTTTTGTATGAACCTATAAGTTTTGATAGACTAATCAAACCTAATGTTCTAAGACCTAGATGCTTGCTTAAGTCCATAAATGGACCTTTGCAACTTGTATACCTTATGCTCATTTCCTAGCTCAATGAAACCTTCTGGTTGGGCCATATAAACTGTCTCCTCAAGATCCCAATAAGAAATGCGGTCTTGAAATCCATTTTTCATATTTCATAATCGAAATACATTGCTATGGCCAAAAGAATCCTGATGGACTTAAGTATGGCAACCGGAGAAAAAGTCTCCTCATAGTTTATACCCTCTTTTTGAGTATAGCCTTTAGCTACCAATCTAGCTTTAAAGGTCTCTACCTTTCTATCCAATCCTCTTTTTCTTTTGTAGATCCATTCACACCTTATGGCTTTTATACCTAGTGGTAGATCTATAAGGACCTAGACTTCGTTAGTGTACATGGAATCTATTTCTGATTCCATCACCTTGAGCCAGTTTTCTGCATCAACATCATTAATAGCCTGAGTATACGTAATGGGATCTGTTTCTTCTTAGTCTGAGATGGCAATTAAGCCTTCTCCTAGACCTAGATACCTATCTGGATGTCTCACAACCCTCCCACTACATCTAGGCATAACTTAATGCTCAAGTTGCACTTCCGATTCAACTCTTGAATCCATTTTGACATCTTGTTCTGTTATATCCATATCAACTCTTGGTTTGGATGAAATAGCTAACTCCTTTAGTACTACTTCACTTCTTCCTTTGTGATTTCTCACAAACTCTTTCTCTAAGAAGGTCGCATTTTTTTACATAAATACCTTCCTATCTTAAGGACAGTAAAAATAGTACCCTTGGGTTCCTGTAAGATATCCTACAAACAAACATGCTTCTGACCTCAGTTCCATCTTTGTGGATTCAGAATTTAGAACATGGACTGGAAGCCCCAAGTCCTTAAGTACCTTAATGAATGTACTCGGCCAGTCTACAACTCCCTAGGAACCAATTTGGATGGAGCAAAGTTAAGAAGATTTGTTGACATTTGTATGGCATATCCCCATAAGGATTCTGGAAGGCTAATGTAGGACATCATTGATCTTACCATTTCCAATAAAGTCTTATTTCTCCTCTCAGCTACACCATTTTGTTTAGGTGTTCGAGGAGCTGAAAAGTTGGAAACAATTCCATTGTTAATTAAATATTGCTGGAACTCTCCAGATAAGTACTCACCACCTTGATCCGACCGAAGTTGTTTTAATGGCTTGCCTAGTTACTTCTTAGCTTCAGTTTTAAATTCTTTGAACTTTTCAAATGATTCACTCTTTTTTATGCATAAAATATAAATAGCCATGTCTTAAGTAATCATCTATAAAAGTTATGAAATATTCATAACCTCCTCTAGCTTGTACATTTATGGGCCCACACACATCAGTATTTACCAGGTCTAACGTGTATTCAGATCCATTTCCCTTAGAAGGAAATGAGGCTTTGTCATTTTTCCTTCAGTACGAGATTCACAGGTAAGCAATGGATCACTATCCAAGCCCATAAATATCTCATCCATTACTAACCTGTCAAGTCTTTTTTGATTAATATGTCCCATTCTTAAGTGCCACAGATATTTTGAATTAATGCTAGGTTCATTGGATTATCTTGGTTTTATCAATTCTGTGGTGTTTAGTGAACCTGACATAGGTTCTATAAAGAATAATCCCTATTTAATTATCGCATCACAAATAAAATCCTTATTCTCATACATTGAAATTAACTTTTCCAAAATATAAGGCATAACTAGATTTTATTAGACAAAAAATAGAAATCTTGTTCCTTACAATCATTGGCATGTAATAAACATCCTCCAAATATAACTTATGACCACTAGGAAAGTCCAAGATAACTATTCAAACTGATTCTGCTTAGACATAGGAACCATCTACTATCTTGAATTGAAACTAGCCTTTAGGTAGTCTTCTCCTTTACTGGAACCCCTGCAAAGAATTACAATCATGGTTAGTGGCTCTTGAATCTAATATACAAGAAACAGATAAATATGCCACATTTCTAGTTCCTAACAAACTTAGGAAACCCATAGCTTATTTACTTTCGAGGGACTTAAGGTAGGCTAGACAGTTTCTTTTCCAGTGGCCTATCTCATCACAGTGGAAACATTTTCCTTTGATGTTCTCTTTGGCCTACTTTTCCATAGTTTCAACCTTAACCTTTATTTGGGCCTTTTTTTTCATTGGACCCTTCTTCTTCTTCTTGCCCTTACCCTTGGGCTTTGAAGAAGATGCTATGTTAGCTTTGGGCCCATGAGCCTGGATATTCAATATCTCCTCCGAGCTCTGGAGGGTATTCATCAACTTACTCAAGGTGTATCATTGCTGTTGAGCTCATAGTCCAACTTAAACTGCTGAAAAGAAGAGTTTAAGCTATTGATGATTATAATCATCTATGTGTCCGCATCTATGTCCGCCCTAAGAATCTCAGCCTCAGTGGCTACAGAGATTACCTTCATCATGTAATCCTGCACTGGTTCACCAGGTTTTTGTCTGAAATTTTGAAAGGTTTGGATAGCTTTCAATCTTGCAAGCCTAGTCTTCGCATCAAATATCTCATATAGGTCATGGACTATTGAACTAAAAGTTTTCATACAAGCAATTTGCTTTTGCAATATGCCGCTGACAAAAGCTAGAATATAACACTTAGTAGTCTTGTCAGTATTCTGCCAATGCTCATATTGTTTGACTATCTCAGGAGTTGAATCTTCACCTATTAAATATGTTCATATTGAAGAACAATGT
Source organism: Erythroxylum suave (assembly GCA_027563595.1). Classification (NCBI taxonomy): domain Eukaryota; kingdom Viridiplantae; phylum Streptophyta; class Magnoliopsida; order Malpighiales; family Erythroxylaceae; genus Erythroxylum; species Erythroxylum suave. Next base: position 26,470 of record JAOSBN010118300.1, on the reverse strand, counting down.
CAAGGTTACGTCTCCATTCATTAAAATTGTTTACATTTTCCAATTTGTTATTTGTCAAGAGCAGAGTGAGTGGATTCATTTTGTGGTTGATAATGTCTGAAAATATAAATTATTAAAACATGAGCATAATAGTCAATAATATTGGAACTTTGTATAAAATCATGACGAATGTATGCATGATGATAGATTTAACAAAACTTAAAAAGTTAAAACATTGTTTGACAGTTGTTCTTCTTATCTATAACAGTTAGTGACGGTGGGCTATCTTATCCATTCAAAGAAAAATTGGGACCCTCCAATGCAAAAAACTATGAAGCATCTCGTGCCTAACTTTTTGAGAAGCATCATAATTTGGGCCATACTTTTATCTACAGAGCTACGGTGAGTAGTTTATTGATAAAAAATGTTGAGTGTTTAACCATTTGATTCGTTCACTAAAGATACTTGCAAACCATACCTCGATGGGAGGTCACATTTGCTACGAATAAGTGGACTTATCCTTAAGGAGACCCAAACCATGCAAGATCTAGGATTTATGCCCTCCGATGGGGAGTAACACTTCAGCACATGCAAATGGGCCATCATTTGGAGACTGTGGACTCTCACATAAGCATCCTTTCCCACTCAATCTTCTTGGGCTTCAAGGTTTAAATACCATCTTGTTTAGATGTTATTTATTATCCATCCTATATTGTTTCATTATATATCTCATACATAATGACTTTATGGCAAGGCCTAGGGTTGGCAATTTTCAAAATGACATGCAATCACATAATATCATTATTATTTGTGTTCATTTCTCCATTCATCACATGAACTAATTAAACCACTTTTGATTGTCCATCCTAGAAAAATAAAAATAATTACAAGCCTTTTAGGCCCAAAAAATTCTTCTTGGACTTGGATCTTCTGTTTCGAATTCTTTGCTCACCTGATCCCGCCCGTTCGGTAAATAAAATGTAATGGCATTTATAAAAACCAAAATTTGTCTCTTTGAAAATAAAAATTCCAGCATTAGATATTCATAAAACCGAATCTTTGTCATGATAAAAAATTCTAGCACTTGTTTTCATTAAAACTAAAACTCATTCCATTAAAAAAAACCAGCACTTAGTATTTTATCAAAACCAAAACTTGATTTTTTGAAACAAATATCCAGCACTTGTTTTTACATTTAAAACCGAAACTAGATTCATTGAAATAAAATTCCAGCATCTTTGTTTTAACAAAACCGAAACTATGCCAATACATAAAAGGATGCACCGAAACCTTTACCTCTCCATTTTTTCAATCTATAGATGCTCCATCTTCAATATTACATCAATTTGTACATTACAAAATGAAAGAAAACAGAAAAATGAAGCCAAGGAGGAAACAGGGTGATGATAGACCACACTGCTTGTTACAACCAAATAAAGAAATCTTACATGGTAAATTTAACTTCTATGGACAACCAAAAGAGCAACACATGCACCATACATATTTCTATCACATAAAAATATGCAGTATACAAAAAACGATTGCCAGCCCATGCATCAACCATATAGGAACCGAAATCTTGCATCAGAACCTGGCTTTGATACCAATTGTTGGATAGGGAAAAGAAAGCATGCCATATTTGGAGAACTGGTAGATTTTAAAACTTTTTAGAAATCTTATTTGCAGTGGAAACAATATATCCAAATCATGATGCAAATCTATACATGATATGGTATAAGGATAATAATAAACATAAACAAGATAGTAATATTACTGACTCCTTCGCTACGGCTTTAATTTCTCACTATGCTATCCTCTTCTTCTTTTTGTATCCAAAGCATTTGCTTCTAAATCCTTTTCTTTGTCAATCTATCCTCTCTTTTTTGTTGTATCCTCAACCAATTTGATTTACCTCTTGTTCTTCCAGGACAACTTGGTTAACAAAATCCTTTGGTGGGAAAGGAGAAGTAATGTTTGGAGGAGATTTTTCTTAAAAGAAATGAACCAAAAATGAGACTCTTCTCATGCAAATTTTGACTCACTCATGCATGAAAGGAGAGAGAGAGAGAGTTAAACCATGCAAGAACACCTTCTTACACCCTCAATTTTGGTTATGCATGGAATGGAAGAAGAGAATTGCATCCAATGCATCACTTCTTACTTTAATCAATCATAATGTAGCCAATAAATGAGACTCATCTCATTTATCTTTAAGATGACTCTATAAAAAGGCTATTAACCTAAATATGACCTACCAATTTCAGTTTTGGAAGAAGGAAGAAGGAAGATAGTCCATCCAGTGCACATCTTTCTTTTTTAATCCAATGAATGCTAATAGGTTATATGCTGACATTAAAAGATAACCATTAAACCATTTAATGCTAAGTTCATAACTCTATTTAATGCTAATAAACCATAATAAAGACCATCTTTATTTGGCAATTTAATGTCAAATGTGCAGCTGCACAATCAGTCTGTTAAAACCAAAATTGCTACTCCTTTCTTTAAAAAAATTGTTTTAATATAATTAATCTAATCAACTACATTAAACTAAAGTCTAGCCCATTTCTAAATGAACATTTGGGCTTCTAATTAATCATTAATTACTGCAAGCCCAACATTCAATTATGGGATTCTAAAACCTCCATTTATATTTGTTACTTAACATTCAACATTCCTTTGTTGAAGCCAGGTGGGGAATCTTATTGGACTTTGATAATTCAAGCTCCAATAAGCCTAGAATTAATTTAATCTTATTAAAACTAACTCTAGCTTATTAACTAAATGTCATTCCACTAAAGACAATTAGTTGAACTCTTGAACTATTAAATATTATGAGAACACATTTTATGTCCAATTGCAAACCCTATTTAGAACCGTATTATAACCATTCGCATAATAAAGGTTATTTTTACTCTTATGTTGGTTTTTGCTTCTAGATCTCTCGTTTTACTTTATATGGTGATTAACACACAAGATCTCATCTAGTCCATCAAACTACTGGCACCAGTTTAATCACCAAATCTCCTTAAAACATCTATAAGTGATGATATTACTATAAACTCTTTATTTGAGTGAATGTTCCTTGATGTATGTTTCAGTTAATAATTCCAACATGTAGACACTGGATTAATACTCTGTAAAAATCTATTTCGATCATATTAAGAATTATAATGAAATACATAAGAATTCACCACTCGTCAACATTTTGGTTCACAATAAGCAAATGCTTAAGTTGTATGTTTTAAGATTAAAGTAACGACCCACTTTATTCTTGAAAACATACTTGATTCCAGATTCATTTAATAATGCCATTATCAATAGTCAACTACCATCGAGATATGAAGCTCATCATTCTGTTGAAGTAAAAACCTTTACTTACACGAAGATAAATCGCAAGACTACAGTTTAAACCATAATCAAGCAACCAACTTGATTATTAAACTATGAATCCGTTAATTTAGATTATAATAATATACATGTTTCCCATACATCTCTATGTATATGTATATTACTTACAAAAGAGTCTTGGTACCTTATGACTGGATATATAATGCTCATTAAAACCAAACTCTTTTATTTTATTAATAATAAATATTTCCATTACAAACCTGTAATTAAATAAGATTAAGGTACTTGTAAATACACTTGCTTTCCAGGGCATTATATTTATGTAACTCCAACATCTTGTTCTTCCCCATTTCTAAGTGTGATGCACTCATAATGCTCTCATTGATATAATTCCATATTTCTTAAAGAGTCTTCCATACTTCCCATAAAAATTTGGGTGGTTCTGCCATCCCACAGTGTACGTGTTCTAATAAGAATTAGTACTTCCAAACGATGCTGCACCCCATTGTAATTTGCAAAAGTTCCTTGCTCCCTATAATAACTGTCTTCCATCATTGTTCTTTCTATTTTCTTTTAGCATCTATCTCTTCGGATATCTCATTCCTCATTCTAAGATGTCTTGATGTATTACCAAATTTTGTCGATCTTCGCGTGATCCTTATGTCCATGCACTTGCAAATATACAAGAAAAAGTATAAATAACTCTTATATCAAAGTAATCTAAAATGAATATGATGCTAACTAATAAATTCCTAGAAACGGCACCAAAAACTTGTTGAAGGTAAAACCTATCTATTTGTTTTACGTTAAAAAACCACACGTGAACGGGTCATAACTTGTGGTTAAAAAAGATTAGATATCGATCCTACAGGAATTGATGCCTAGACACTGCTTAATTTAGAAACAACTTTGTTTAAGAAATGAAATTGTTAAATGTGAATAATCTGGAAAATTAATTTAAAATTAAAAGACTAATGTAAATAATGAACAATACCACCATTGAAGAAAATATGAATTCGAGAATCTAAATGTTAGAGATTACTTTTTCCTTATTTTTTCTCCCTCATATTTTATTAATTAAATTATGTCTCACCTTAGATTTCTGAATGTACTAAGTACTCTCTCTCAAGGTGTAACTATTTGCCCCTAATTGAATTAACGGGAATCGATTGAACAAGCTCTCAACCTACCTAATGACTCTACCAATTCAACTAGTTACTAAGCTATCCTATAGGTGACCAATTGACTAGTCAAGATCTCTCTTCTAACTATTTAACCAACGTGATGATTGCCGGTCTATAGGTTGCCAGCTGTCATTGTTCAATCCTATATTAATCTCATCTCGCTTACTCTCTCAATTTATTGCAAGATGACAATTAAGGATAACAACCAACAAAGACAATTGCATTCAATTCAATAAAATAAGGGTTCTAAAAAAATAGTTCCAAAGTAATCCATACAATGAAATCAGCCTAGCATTAACATCATAAACATTCAAATAAACCATCTTTACAAAGACTAGAGGGAACAAAAGTGACAAAAAATTCAATATGAGAACTCCTTCTATTTTTTGCCAAAATCTGGAATTTTGGTGTTGATGTGCTATTTTGCCCAATCCTAATGATAATCGTTGTCTTCAATCCTTCCTTTTGCTCCAAACATGTGTTCTTCACTCAAGGATGGTGTTTCTATAGAGGGGTGTCGTCCCCCTTGATGATGGAGGCTTAACTGTACTTAAATAGCCCAAGAACCTTAGGTTTAATGAAACCTCGTAGATTGCCTTCGGATTACAATTCCCATGTCCATAAGAACTAGCCTGATTCCCACGAGCATGAGAATTGGTCACAGACACTCTTTATTTCTTCTATAATTCCCACGTCTAGTGGGAACTTACATGATTCCCACTAACGTGGGAATTGGGGACATAACAACTCTTCTTGTCTTCTCTTCTTTGATATTTTGTTCAACCTCAAAGTTTCTCCCTCTTCTTTCGTAAAAAAAAATAGCCAATGCTTACCCTTAATTAGCATCAAAAACACAAGAACAACAATGGAAATCAAAATTAATTAAAAAATGCAAAATGGATCCTCAACTAGAACAATAAATAGCAATTATTCTAGAAAATACATATCAATTACCTATAAAAACATGTACTAATGCACACCTATCAACCATTTATAGAAAAACCACCTATATTAGAGTTTAATCCTTTACCTACATATCTCACGTGTACCGTTCTAGGTGAACGTTAAACTTTGCCGATAATCATCTCCTAACAATTAAATGATAAATAAGAAAGTAACGTGGTAGCAGTTGTTAGAAATCGAATGAAGGCCTTAAGATACCAGATTTCTGATACTCGAGGTATAAGCCAAAATGTCTGGATGTAATGAATAAACCTTGAAGAAGGATGTAGAACATTATGGGAGCATCAACAAAGGTTGAACCTTAACATGAAGGAGGTGGTTAAGAAGAAAATAATCAAACTCTTAGAAATAGGGATAATTGATTCCATCTTCGATAGTGAATGGGTCAGTCTAGTACAATGTGTACCTAAAAAGGGTGGAAAGACAGTAATAGAAAGCGAGAGTAGAAAAGAAATTTCAACAAGAACGATCAAACGATGGAGAGTGTATATAAATTATTGCAAACTCAATTTACTGATTAAAAAAGATCAAATTTCCTTTTCCGTTCATAGACCAGATGATAGAAATGGTGACTGGTCATTCGTTTTACTACATATTAGATGGATATTCAGGACAGAATCAAATCTTCATCTAACCTGATGATCAAGAAAAGGCAACATTCACTTGCCCTTTATGGTACCTTTGTGTACTCGTGCCCTTCAAATTATGCAATACCTCTACTACATTTCAAAAATGTATCATGTCCATCTTCGTCGATATGATTGAAGATGTAATGAAGGTGTTCGTGGATGATTTCTCAAATTTTGAAGACTCTTTTGAAATGTATTTAAGCAATTTGGACATAGTGCTTCAAAGATGTGAGATTTTATGTGACTCTTCACAACATAGAATCTCACATCGAGGATTTACAGTGGACATACCAAAAAAAAGTTATAGAGCGAGTTCCACCACCAAACAATGCAAAAAGCTGTGAGGACTTTTAGGTCATTCAAGATTTTACTGTTGGTTTACTTGAAGAATTTTCATAAATTGCAACACCTTTGACAAACATGTTAGTTAAGGATATGCCTTTTCTATTTGATGAAAAGTGTAAGTCTGCCTTTAACAAACTAAAGGATGCACTAACATCAGTACAAATTCTATCACCACTGGATTGGACACTTCCATTTGAGGTTATGCGACCAAGTTATAGGTTATGTATTAGGCTAATGTATCTAATCTACTATGCCAATAAGGCCCTTGCAGGACCTCAACTTAATTACATCACCACAGAGAAGGAATTGCTCACAGTAGTATATGCATATGATAAATTTTGACCATACCTCCTGGGATCAAGGGTAATCATATTCACCGATCCCATGAAGTTAAAATATATTTTTAACAAAAAATGATGTAAAACCAAGGCTCATTCGATGGGGGATAATCTTAGATGAATTTAATATAGAAGTGAGAGATAAAAAGGAGCAAAAATGTGGTAGCAAGCCACTTAACAAGACTGGAAAGAGGGGAATGAAAGCCAAGCAAAGATATTAATATAAATTTCCCTGATGAAACCCCGATGTTGCTAGAAAGTGTAGCTATACTATGGTTTGTCGATATCACAAATTATGTTGCGAATGGTAGGCTTCCTTCTAACTTATCTTATCAACAATGAAAGAGATTTGTACATAACTGTACATGATATCTATGGAATCAGCCAATTTTATATAGAACATATGCTGACGGGTTAATATGACAATGTATTCTGGAGGAAGAAATGTTGGATATCTTAAAGTAATGTCATGAAGATCAACATACTAGTCATTATAGAGCTAACAAAACGACATCTCGGATACTTAAGAGTGGATTTTATTGGCTTCAGTTGTTTTAGGATGCTTAAACTTTTTTGGCATCATACGATCAATGTTAGGGAAGAGGTAACATCTTCAAAAGAGATGAAATGACTTTATCCAACATTTTAGAAGTGGAAGTCTTCAAAGCATGGGGTATCGACTTTAAGGGTCCTTTCCCATCCTCAATGGGGAATAGGTACATTTTAGTGGGGGTGGATTATGTCTCATGTTGGGCTACAGCAGTGGCATCTCCAACCAATGATGGAAATGTAGTGCCCCCTTACCACAGGGTACATACCGGGACATCCGGGGGTTATTCCGGCACATATCCTACCTTAAGGGCACGCTATGTTCGATCACTACATTAACCTTCATATGATATCATAGCATTACCCATTATAAAACATCATAATGAAATCATGATATTTTAAAACCAAACAATTTTTCCTCATTTCCTTTCTCAAAATCAAAGTCTACATAGTATCTTACAACCACTTCCATATGTACATCATCAAAACCTATATAATAGTAGTACATGATTGAGGAACATAAACAAATCTATCTATTTCGTCCAAAAGTCCCAACTGACTGACCTTTGAGCCATGACTTCACTTGCCAAATCACTTTCTACACAGCACTTAAAGTCTCTCAGTAGCTAAAATCGTCTATCAGTCTTGAAAAGTCAACGTTACAATTTTGGTGAGTTTTGTGAATTCAATAAGGTAACCATCATCGACGGTTCGCTTAATTCATGCATCACATTATATCACATTACATATAATTCACAACATTAAATATTTCACACTTCTCATTCAAATACAATTTAATCATTCATTTTATGCATATGCAGTGCACATGAGACCCACTTTCCATTTGTTATTTTTCTATGACCGAGTGCCTAAATTGTCCCTTAAATGGCTCATTAACAACTATCTCATATAGGGCTCATTAAAAGTTGAGCCTGAGGTTCTGAATCACTTTTGAGCTCTAGGCTCTTTTCATACGTTGAGCTTTAAGCTCTGATCGGTGGCCACTCTGGTTACAACTCCATTATATTTCATGCATTCATGAAATGAATTGCACCACTCACATTCACATATTTTCATCCATTCTCTTTCCCATATCATTGGATCTTAGTCCGGCATTCACATCTGGGTTAAGAAACAATTTGTGGTCATGCATTCATGTATGGAATACATGCAACACCATCAATCACAGTACAAAGCACATAGGTCTTCACATTCACATACAAGTAGCACTTCAATATCTCAATCCTCATTCGCATTCATTGGACCTTCTGTCCATAATCCACGATCAGACACATTCATTATTATTCACAACATAAATTAAGCAAAAAATACTTGAGAGAAACCATCTACGTCACTCACAATTTACTCCCGAAGCTAATGCCAGGAAGTGCCCGCTATGTCAGGAAGTTGACGTTCCAACTGTTCCTCTATAACAAAATAATGAGCACATATATCACAATCTTTGCAAATATGCGTGTTCATTAATGCACATATATAGAAAAGGTTATGTACAATATATGTTCATGACAATCCCCCGGTATCCTTCCATCTAAGTTATTACCACCACGTTCGAATATTGAATTCACTTAACTAACATTGTTCGTAGGGCTTAAACCTCAACCAACCATTTGAATCAAATCTCACAATCTAATAAGCCATCTCAGCTTTTTCTCCAAACTTTGACTTTTGAATCTACTATTCACGTTAAACTAGAGAATGCAATTGATATTATTTGGTCCTATAAGCAGAAGGTAGCCAAAACAGAAGCTGACGAATCTCAAAAGATAGATGATAGCAAACATAGACGAAAGCAAAGCCAAACACAGATGAAGTGTCTAAAGGCAGATGATAGAAATCAAAGCAGATGATAAAAGCCAAACATAGATGATAGAAGTTAAAGCAGACAACAGAAGTCAAACATAGACGATAGAAGTCAAAGCAGACGATAGAAGTCAAACATAGACGATAGAACAATGGAAAAGCAGACGATAAACATAGACTCAATGTGGTCAATAGAGATGAAGAAAGTCAACCATAGATGATAAGAAATACAGGCAATATGGAACACAGACGATTGGTCTTTATAGACGAATGTCTATGTTCTTGAACATTTCTAGGTCTCCATCATCTCTCATATAAACACCTAAATATTCAAACATGCTCAGTGAAGAAACAGAGCACATCACCTTACCATATTTAACTCCCTACAATAATCTTATACATCATTTTATCTCTATTTCAACTCCAAAAACTATTTCACAACACCCGATCACAAATAATCCATCAAAACCTAAATAACATTTTATCTCCAAATCTTCATTCCTCTAACAAAGTGTTTAAAAATACAACCATATAAAATGCTATGTTCATGGAGATGACAATAACTCATCAAATTTATTTCAATTCTCCTGTCCTAAATAATTTTTTCACTACCTTCTTATTGAAACACTCCAAGATCTTTGACTATCCCCGAAGCCTTTATTGCATGCAAAGTCACGTACTCCTCTGTAAACACTAACCAATTTCTTATTTTTCTTAAGGCAGAAAAAACACTTTATTATAGGAAATGGTGAGGGTTATGAAGAATCAGGGTTAACTCTTGGAAGGAGTTTGATGGAAAACTCTGTGTATGGGAAGAAATTTGGAGAAGATGATAACCAGGGAAGAACTTAAGAAGAGTACCAACTCCTTTTTAACTCTTGAATTTCTCAATCTTCTGACACATCATAAAAGTAACTTTACACTTGTCACTTTCCTAAGGTCTATATTCAGACTTAGTTCCTTTTGAACTAGCTCCCTCTAACTCTCATCTTTACAATCCAACTATCTCCCAATCCTTATTTGATTTCCATTCTTCTTTTTCCTATTTCCCATAATACTCTATGAATTTCAAAATAAATCCTAAGTTCACCAAAATTCATAAATCTCACAATTCTACTAACAAATAATATTTCCAGTAGGGAAACATTCATAATTCTCAAAACTCACAATTCAATCCAATTATACCCGGAATTATTCCTGAGTGCATGTACACTTAATTTCATAGGCAGAAAAATATCTTTATTCACTTGTATGAGCATGTCACATTATGCATGAACGAAAAAATTGCATCTCTTGCCTCTCACTGAAAACTTCTATTTATTATTCTAACCTTTCCATAGGTAATGGGATGTTACAACTCTCCCCTCCTTAAAAGAAATTTCGTCCTCGAAATTCTTATCTGTTTTCTCGAACAGGTGGGGATATTTCCCTCCTCATATGCTCTTCTGTCTCCCAAGTTGCTTCTTTAGTTGAGTGATTTCTCCAAACGACTTTCACCAATGGAATGACTCTATTCCTCAACTGCTTGATCTGTGATCCCACAATCTTGATCGGCTCCTCGACATAGCTAAAGTTACTAGAAACCTTAATCTCCTGAGCCAGTATCACATGTGTTGGATCCGATCTGTATCTTCGAAGCATACTCACATGGAATACATTATGCAATTGAGACATCTCATTCAGTAAAGGTAGCTTATAGGCCAAAGGTCCAATCCTCTCAATGATCTCATAAGGACCAATCTACCTAGGGCTCAACTTACCCTTCTTACCAAACCTCAAAACTCCCTTCCAAGGGGACACTCTCAAAAATACCTTGTTTCCCACATTGTACTCCATATCACGTCGATGTTGATTCGCATAACACTTCTGTCTATCTTGGGCCGGTTTAAGTCAACTTCAGATCAGTTGCACCTTATCCACGGTGTCTTGTATCAACTCTGATCCATCAACTATTTGTAAGCCCTTTTCATCCCAATACAATGGTGACCGACGTTTTTTACCATACAGTGCCTCATACGATGCCATTCCAATACTACTGCGGTAATGGTTGTTATACGCAAACTCTATCAATACCATATATTGATTCCAAGCTCTTCTAAACTCCAATACATATGTCATGAGCATGCCCTATACAGTCTTAATTGTCCTCTCACTCTGTCCATCTGTTTGAGGATGATATGCTGTACTGAAGTTCAACTTAGTAACCATAGCAGACTGCAAGCTTCTCCAAAACCTCGAAGTAAATCTAGGATCCCTGTCTGATTCAATAGATACTGGAAGCCCATACAGTCTCACCACCTCATCCACATATTGCTGGGCTAACTGATCAAGTGAATTATTTTCTCTTACTGATAAGAAGTGGGCTGACTTAGTCAACCGGTCGACTATGACCTATATAGCATCATTATGCCTCGGAGTCTTAGGCAGTCCCATAATGAAGTCTATGGTAATCCGTTCCCATTTCCACTCCAAAATGGGCAACGAATGGCAATTTCTTTTTGGAGCCTGGTGCTCAGCTTTAATTTGCTAGCAAGTCATACATTTAACTACATACTCTGCCACTTGCTTCTTCATTCCAGGCCACCAGAAATGCTGCTTGAGTGTGTTATACATCTTGGTAGTACCAGGATGCATAGCATAGGAAGCCATATCAGCTTCCTTTAGAATCTCCTTCCTTAGATCATTTATATTAGGCATGCACAGCCTTTGTTTCAGACATAGTGTCTCATCCCTCATCTCAAATTCGGAATTTGGATTCATCTTCACTTTCTGCATAAGCTTCTCCATATTAGGATCTTTCCTCTGACTTTTCTAATTCAATCATGTAACATTGGCCTAAGTTTCAGTGTGGTAATTAAGGGCTCATTGCATTCCATATTCAATTCCACATTTAGAGCTTTCAAATGAATTAAATTAAGTAACCTTAATAACTGAATCTGAGCTGCACTGATATTAGTCTTCCGACTCGAAGCATCTGCCAGCACATTAGCTCTTCCCGAGTGGTACTCAATAGTGCAATCATAGTCTTTCAATAACTCAATCCATCTCCTCTGCCTCAAATTCAACTCTTTCTGACTCAATAGATACCTCAAACTCTTATGATCTATGTAAATCTGAAAGGTCTCTCCGTACAAGTAATGTCTCCAAATTTTTAGAGTAAAAACAACTGCAGCTAGCTCTAAATCATATACCAGATAATTGATATCGTGAGACCTTAATTGTCTCAATGCATAGGCGATCACCTTACCATGTTGCATCAATAAACATCCCAACCCTTAATGCGATGCATCACTATACACCACATATCCTTTGGTCTCCGATGGTGTAGTCAACACCAGTGTAGAAGTCAATCGATGCTTAAGCTCCTCAAAGCTCTTCTGACACTCCTCATTCCATCTAAACACTATATTCTTCATCAGAAGTTTTGTTAGAGGGGCTGAAATCAAAGGAAACCCCTCGACAAACCTCCAATAATACCCAGCCAATCCTAAAAAGCTTCGAATCTCTGACATATTCCTCGGAGCTTCCCAGTTCACCACTGCTTCAATCGTTTTTGCATCTACCTGTATGCCATCTCCAATCACTATATGCCCCAGAAATACAACCTGATATAGCCAAAATTCACACTTACTAAATTTGGCATATAATTGCCTTTCCCTTATAATTTGTAAAATAACCCTCAGATGCTCAGCATGTTCCTTTTTGCTCTTTGAATACACCAAGATATCATCAATAAACACAATCAAAAATCAATCTAGGTAGGGCTGAAACACCTTGTTCATCAAGGTCATAAAAGTTGTTGGGGTATTAGTCAGCCCAAAAGGCATCACTAGAAACTCATAGTGCCCATACCTGCTCCTAAATGCATTCTTCGGTACATCAGCATCTATTATCTTCAACTGATAATATCCTGATTTCAGATCCAGTTTAGTAAATAGTTGAGCTCCCTACAACTGATCAAGTAAGTCATCGATTCTAGGCAGTGGGTACTTATTCTTCACTATCACCCGATTCAGCTGCCTATAATTGATGCATAACCTCAAAGTCCCATCCTTTTTCTTCAAATATAGTACTGGAGTGCCCCAAGGTGAAACACTAGGTCTAATAAAACCCTTTTCTAGTAATCTTGAAGCTGAGCATTCAACTCCTTCAATTCCACAGGTGTCGTCCTATATGGAGGGATAGATATAGGAGCAACCCTTGGGACTAAATCAATCATGAAATTAGTTTCTTGATCTGGTGCTAACCTAGGTAGCTCATCGAGAAACACATTTAGAAACTCCCTAACCACTGAAATATCTCGAACACTTTGCTCAGCCCTAGTATCAATGACATGGGCCAAATAAGCCTCACATCCTGCCTGCATCAATCTCAGTGAACTCATAAATGATATCATCCTGGCTGGCACTGCCTGACTAACTCCTCTAAAAACCGCTCTCAACGGGCTAGGAGATTCTAGCACTACTTCTTTGGTGTAGCAATTCATGATGGCTCTATAGGTAGCAAGACAATCCATGCCTAGGATCACATCTATCTCCCTCAACCGTAACACATTCAGGTCTGCCTCCAACTCTGCTTGATCAATTCTAACCAACCACCCTTTGTAAACTTTGCCTATAACAGTAGTACTGCCTATTGGTGTACTCACCTCTAATTTATGCTGTAGTAACTCCTTATCAAAATGTAATCTACATGCCAATTGCGGTGAGATAAAGGAGTGTGTGGATCCTGGATCTAGTAGTGCAAATGCCTCAAAGTTATAAATAAGAAGTGCACCTGCAACTACATCTAGTGAGTCTTCGGCCTCCTGCTTGGTCATAGCATAGACCCCGGCCTGGGACTGTGGTCAGTTACCCCGCCCCTTAGTCCTAGTGAAAGAACTCCCAGCCCTTCCTCTGTCTCCACCTCGGCCTCTCTGTCTAGATCCACCACCTCTACTTTGCTAGACTATAGTGTTACTCCCAGATTGCCTACTAGCAGCAGGCTAAGCTCCCAAAGTATAAGGGCAATCCCTAATCTGGTGGTCCATGAAGCCACACTTAAGGCAAGTTCTAGTTAGTCTCCAACACTGATCACCAAACCTCTTCTCGCAGTGCTCATAAACTGGAAATTGATTATGTCCTGTACACTTTCTACTGCCAGTCTGTGAAAACATGCTCCTCTGCCCAGATCCTGACTGTCTGGATCCACCTGATGATCTGAAGGTTTTGTTTTGGTGCTTACTAAAACTCCTACCAGAACTGCCTTGAATCTCACTAGGCCTCTTCCCTCTAGACGAGCGTTTGATCTCAGTTTGTTTCTCTATCATCAACTATTCAATTCTAATCGAAGTAGCCCTCAACTCCATGAAAGTACCCAGATCTGACCGTGCCAACCTTGTTCTGATCTCCATATTAAGTCCATTTTCAAATCTCCTACACTTGTCTTCTTCGGTAGGGATCAAAGCAGAAGCATAACCCATCAGCTTATTAAATTAAATCTCATATTCAGCCACTGACATCCTTCCTTGCTTCAAACCCAGAAACTCTTCCATCTTCTTATCCAAGTAAATCTTGGGCATGTAGTTCTCCTTGAAGACCCTTAGAAAGTCTTCCCACTTCAATTGGAAGGGCCTAGTGGTACTGCCTAGAATAGTTTTCCAACACTGATATGTTGGACCATGCAAGAGAGACACTGGATAATCGAACCTCTCATCAGGTTCACAATCTATTTGATCGAATACCCTCTTTGTCCATTCCAACCATCCCTCAGCTTCAGCAGGTTTGTGCTACCATAAAAGTCCACAGCTTCTTGCTTTCGTAGCCTATCATACCTCCTCTCCCTTATCTTGGGAACTTTTGGAGGCATCTCATTGGATCGAGGTACCGAAGACTCTCTACTGGCTCCTACTGATCTTTGGTCAGCTAGTTGATCAACTTGATCACCTAAAACGGATGACCTATAACAATAAATTTCAATCATTTTCCTACACTCCTCATGATGTTTCATGCTTAACATTCTACATGTCCCAAAAGATGCCAACCATGATCTGATACCATCTAGGTGTAGTGCCCCCTTACCGCAGGGCACACACCAGGACATCGGGCGTCATTCCAACACATATCCTACCTTAAGGGCATGCTACGTTTGATTACTACATTAACGTTCACATGGCATCATAACATTATCCATTATAAAACATCATACTGAAATCACAATATTTTAAAACCAAACAAATTTTCCTCATTTCCTTTCTCAAAATCAAAGTCTACATAGTATCTTACAACCACTTCCATACATCATCAAAACCTATACAATAGTAGTACATAAATGAGGAACATAAACAAATCTATCTAATCCGTCCAAAAGTCCCAGCTGACTGACCTTTGAGCCCTAACTTCACTTGCCAAATCACTATCCACATAGTAGGTAGAGCCTCTCAGTAGCTAAAATTGTCTCTCAGTCCTGAAAAGTCAACGTTGCAATTTTGGTGAGTTTTATGAACTCAATGAGGTAACCATCATCGATGGTTTGCTCAATTCATGAATCACATTACATAAAAATCACAGTATTACATGTTTCACACTTCCCATTGAAATACAATTTAATCATCCATTTTATGCATATGCAATGCACATAAGACCCACTTTCCATTTGTTAGTTTTCTGTGACTGAGTGCCTAAACTGTCCCTTAGAGGGCTCATTAATAACTACCTCATATAGGGCTCATTAAACGTTGAGCCTGAGGCTCTGAATCACTTTTGAGCTCTAGGATCTTTTCACACGTTGAGCTTTAAACTCTGATCGGTGGCTACTCTGGTCTTAACTCCATTTTATTTCATGTATTCATGAAATGAATTGCACCACTCACATTTGCATACTTTCATCCATTCTCTTTACCATATCATCGGACCTTAGTCCGACATTCACATCTGGGTTAAGAAACACTTTGTGGTCATGCATTCATGCATGGAATGCATGCAACAGCATCAATCACAGTACATAGCACATAGGTCTTCACATTCACATACAAGTAGCACTTCAATATCTCAATCCTCATTCACATTCATCGAAACTTCTATTCGGAATCCACAATCACACAAATTCATTATTATTCACAACATAAATTAAGCAAAAAATAATTAAGAGAAACAATCTAGGTCACTCACAAGTTACTCCCGAAGCTAATGCCTGGAAGTGCCCGCAACGTCAGGGAGTTGACGTTCCAACTGTTCCTCTATGACAAAATAATGCGCACGTATATCATAATCTGTGAAAATATGCGTGTTCATTATTGCACATATATAGAAAAGCTTATGTAGAATGCATGTTCATGACAATCCCCAGGTATCCTTCCATCTAGGTTATTACCACCACATTCGAATATCAAATTCACTTAACTATCATTGTTCGTAGGGTTTAACCTCAACCAACCATTTGAATCAAATCTCATAACCTAATAAGCCATCTCAGCTTTTTCTCCAAACTCAAACTTTTGAATCTACTATTCACGTTAAACTAGAGAATGCAATTGATATTATTTGGTCCTATAAGCAAAAGGTAGCCAAAGTAGAAGCTGACGAATCTCAAAAAATAGACGATAGCAAACATAGATGAAAGCAAAGCCAAACACAGACAAAGTGTCTAAAGGCAGATGATAGAAATCAAAGCAGACGATAGACGTCAAACATAGATGATAGAAGTCAAAGCAGATGATAGAAGTCAAAGCAGACGATAGAAGTCAAACATAGACGATAGAACAATGGAAAGGCAGATGATAAACATAGACGCAAAGTGGTCAATAGAGACGAAGAAAGTCAACTACAGACGATAAGAAATATAGACAATATAGAACACAAACCGTTGGTCTTTACAGACAAATGTCTAATTTCCTGAACATTTCTAAGTCTCCATCAACTCTCATATAAACACCTAAGTATTCATACATGCTCAGTAAAGAAATAGAGCACATCACCTTACCATATTTAACTCCTTACAATAGTCTTATACATCACTTTATCCCTATTTCAACTCCAAGAACTATTTTACAACACCCGATCACTAATAATCCATCAAAACCTAAATAACATTTTACCTCCAAATCTTCATTCCTTTAACACAGTGTTTAAGAATACAACTATATAAAATGCTATGTTCATGCAGATGACAATAACTCATCAAATTTATTTCTATTCTCCCATCCTAAAGAATTTATTCACTACCTTCTAGTTGAAACATGAACTAAATAGCATGTTAGTATAGACTTTATGTATAAGAAACTCGATACACGAGGGGGTTGAATGGTGTATCGCTTTTCGTAAATACAAAAACTCGCTAAGAACTTCTTTTTCTTTGTAAGAAGATATCACAATGAATATACAAAACTTATTATGTAGTTAAATCGCAAAATAACTCCTATCTAATTGTTTAACAACAAAGTAAACTGAAGTAAACGATAGAATGTAAACACTGCAATTTTTATAGTGGTTCACCCCAAACAGTGGGCTACGTCCAGTCCTCAAAGTTCGCTGACTATTTCACTATACTCTAAACAATTACAAGTATTCTTTCCTGCCTTCTAGAGCCTCTTTAGGTCTCTTACACTAAGTATTCTTTTAGCTATCTTAGCCTCTCCAGGCCATTTGCCTTCTCTTTCTCTCACTAGAAAAAGATATTTTGAGCTATTGTTATAGTATGTTTAGCTCTCTCAGTATCGCATTCTAGAAATTCTCTTTTCTAAGTAAGCACTCAAAGATCATTGATTTCTCAAAGTTGTAAAACTTGTCAGATTCATTCATTCATTCGAAAGCTTCGACTAAGACTAGTATTTATAGGCTGAGTCCTTAACTGCTTCTTAATCTTTGATAACTGCTTCTTGATTCTTGATAATCGTCATTTAGTTAAGTTCTATAACTAACTCTAACTAAGTAACCATTTGATGTGCTACTGTGTCGTCTTGCGTCTGCTTTGACTTACGTCTGCTTTGTCTTGCGTCTATATGTTTGCGTCTATGTTGACTTGCATCTGTGTTGACTTGCGTCTATTTTGACTTGCATATACTTCGTTGCATCTATGTCTTTGAATCTATTTCTTTGTCTCTATATTTTTGCGTCTATGTCTTTGCATCTATGTCTTTGCGTCTATCTCTTTACGTCTATATTTTTGCATCTGTGTCTTTACATCTATGTCTTTACATCTGTGTCTTTGTGTCTATCTCTTTGTGTCTATATTTTTGCGTTTGTGTCTTTGCGTCTATATTGATTTTGCATCTGTGTTCTCTTTTACGTCTATGTTGTCTTGCGTCTTTGTTGACTTACGTCTGTGTTGAGTTCGTCTGCACACTTAACATACTTGCCAAAACGTTCATTTATTTCTAACATTATTATTATTTGATTGTTATCAAAATTGATCATCGTAAAGTCCTCTTAACTTAACAAAACACTCTAATATCTTCGACTATCCCCAAAGCCTTTATTGCATGCAAAGTCACGTACTCCTCTGTAAACATTAACCAATTTCTGGTTTTTCTTAAGGCAGAAGAAACACTTTAGTATAGGAAATGGTGAGGTATGAAGAACCAGAGTTAACTCTCAGAAGGAGTTTGATGGAAAACTCTATGTATGGGAAGAAATTTAGAGAAGATGATAACCAGGGAAGAACTTAAGAAAAGTACCAACCCCTTTTTAGCTCTCAAATTAGTCAAACTTCTAACAAATCATAAAAGCAACTTTACACTTTTCACTTTCCTAAGGTCTAAGTTCAGACTTAGTTCCTTTTGAACTAACTCCCTCTAACTCTCATCTTTACAATCCAACTATCTCCAAATCCTCATTTGATTTCTATTCTTTTTTTTTCATATTTCCTATAATACTCTATGAATTTCAAAATAAATCCTAAGTACACCAAAATTCATAAATCTCACAATTCTACTAACCAATAATATTTCCAATATGGAAACATTCATAATTCTCAAAACTCACAATTCAATCCAATTATACCCGGAGTTATTCATGAGTGCATGTGCACTTAATTTCATGCACAGAAAAATATCATTATTTATTTGTATGAGCATGTCACATTATGCATGAACGAGAAAATTGAATCTCTTGCCTCTTACTGAAAACTCCTATTTACTATTCTGACCTTCCCATAGGTAATGGGATGTTACAGGAAAGGTTGTGCAAAAGTTCATCAAACAATTGAATATGTGCAAAAGTTCATCAAACGATTATTCAATCGGTTTGGAGTTTCATGACTGATAATAAATGATAGAGCTATCTGCAACAAATCTTTTGATTGCCTCTTAAAAAGATATAGAGTTTAACCTTGCATTGGTACACCTTATCATCCACAAAATAGTGGTCAAGTGGAAGTCATCAACTAGGAGATGAAACGAATTTTGCAAAAGACGATGAATAGCTACAAAAAGCATTAGGCAATAAAGCTAGATGACGCCTTATAGGCTTATAAGACTGCTTTTAAGACACCTATTGGAACAACTCCTTATATGTTTGTATACGTAAAAGCTTATCACTTTTAGGTTGAACTAGAACATCTAGCATACTGGGCAATAAGAGCATTAAATTTTGATTCGAAGAAAGCAGGCAAAAAATGACTTATACAACTGGACAAACTTAAAGAGTTTTGTTACAATGTGTGCAAAAATACCAATCTCTATATGGAAAAGGCTAAGAAATGACACGATTCTCAACTTATGTAAAAAAAAATTTAAGATAGGAGATGTAGTGTTACTATATAATTCAAGGTTGAGAATGTTTCTAGGGAAGCTAAAATCTTGATGGAGTGGACCTTTTATAGTTGTTCAAGTTTTCAATTATAGAGCCCTCAAACTGGAAAATGGAAACAAGGAAACTTTTAAGGTCAACGAGGATCATTACAAACTATATCTAGGAGGAGTGATTCCTAAGGACATGGAAGTAATTTCCTTCTATTCAAACAATTAAAGATACCTCCATGGATGCAAGGTCTAGCTAATGACCGTAAATTAGCATGCTCAGTAGTTAGATTGAAATTGTTATGTTTAGTTAGAGTTGATTTAAATTTTAAATAAAATTTTAATATTTGAATTGATCTAAGATCACTAGTTCTCTTACTCTCTTTAAGCAATTCTAAGATAAGACAACAATATCGAGCATCTAGCGTATTTGGTCTCAACACCTCACCATCATCACCTGCATCATTGTAAGGCTTTGTATCTAACACTTTTCTTTTAAATTTAGTTTCTTTAATTTTATTTTATGTTATCTCCTTCTATGTGTGTTTGTTTGTCTCCTTCTTACACTAAGGACAATGTGTTGTTCAAGTGTGGGGAGGATTGTATGTTTTGCTTTTAGTGTAAAATTTTGTATAGTGTTATGTTAATGTGTTTAGGTTACAAATTGTGAATTGAGTTAGTTTATTGATGGAATGAAATCGATTTAATTTTAAACATAATCTATTAGGTTCTGAAGAGCCATTAGCCCACAAAATTAGTTATCTGGGTTCTTTCACTAAAGTGTGCAATTTAATTAGGATTCAATGTTAGTTTATCACCATATAAGTTGTCACATTAATTCATAATTTTAGGTCTTTTGACTGAGCAGCTTTACTAGTATTTTTTCATAAAAATGAGTATTTAAAACAATAAGGTAAGCATTAATACATAAATAAAAAGAAGAAAAAAATTGTTTGGAAATTTTAAAAAAATAACTATTTTGTTAGCCTTCATGTTATGAATAAAGGTAATAGCGAGTTAAGAACGTGAGGTAGCCGAGTAACCAAATCGACATGCATCACAAATGCATGCCTTGGCAACAAAAGGCTATAATGATGTTCCCACCAAGCAACTTACTAAAATCAGGACTTAGTTGAGTAGCCGGATCGATATTCATCACCAGTGTTTTCCTCAGTGTAAAAAGACTAGGCTTATATCCACAGAAAGCAACAAAAAAAAGAGAATGCTTTCAAATAAAACCTACCAAACTTGTAAGTAGCTTAACTTTTCGTTAAAACGTACTTGGGAGTGGTTACAAAGTTTGATTGACTAAATAATTATTAATTTTTGTGTATAATTGAAAGGGGTGAATAAATTTGACATTTAAGTTTTAGTTAATATGTATATTGAGTTCAAAGTTCCTAGATGTGGATTTTGTGTGTTCACAATTTGGATCAACTTAAACGATTGTGTTTAGAGTTAAATTTGTTTCGTGAAGTTAAAGTTATTGCATCATTATTACATTGTGCACTTTCTGATTTTGTGTTGTATATTGCTTTTTTTCTTGAGGACAAGCAAATGTTTTAGGGCATAGTTAGATATGTTTTTAGCTGTTAATTAGATCATTTGGTATGTGTTTGGGTTAGAATTGTGTTAGTTTGATAATTATTTGAGTTTTAAGTGTTTTATGGGTTAGTATAAGTTTTTGAGCTTAAATATTACGTTTTAAAAGTACTTTGATGTGTTTGCTAGTGTTTTAGGGTCAATATAAAAAAACAGACAAGTTTTGGAAGACATTTGGGTTGAAATAACAACCCACAACCATGGTTTATTATGCAACGATCATGACAGAAGCTTTAAGAATGGTCGACGATCGTAGTAGAAATTAAGTCAGATAAATGCGTAGACACTTACGAACTTCACATTTTGAGCAGACTTTTTGGTAATTTTAGACTCTAAAAAAACCCTAGGCTTCCCTAAAATATAGAAGACTATTTTAAAAAAAAGAGGAGAGAAAAGGAGCTTTTTTGGGTAGCCACACTTGAAACCCTAAAGAAGAATACGGAGAGAGAAGAAAAAGGAAAAGGAAGAAGAGGAAGAAGAAACTAGCTTGACAGATTTCCTAGATTAGGAGCTTGTCAGATGTCTCTACGTTCCATTGTCTATTCCAAGTTATGTTTCCTTGTCATTTCAATTTTACTTATCTATAAAATTGTGATGGATATTTTGATGATAGGATTTGAAATAATGATGAATTTTTAAACTCTCCATCGGGATTTTATTTTAATTTAATGATAATTTAGTCGATTGTGTTCATTGGAAGAAAGACGTGATTTGCCTATGTTCTTACATGATTTGGTAACAAAATGTGTAGCGCCCCCTTACCATAAGGTACACATCGAGACTCCCGGAGGTCATTTCAGTACATATCCTATGATAAGGCCGAGGTACATTTGATCACTACCTTCACTTCACATGGCATCATATCATTACTCACTTATAAAACATCATATGAGAAATTGCAATATTTTAAATACCAACTTTTACCTTATTTCATTTCGCAAAATCAAAAGTCTACATTGTATCTTTCAACACTTACGACATGTACGTCGTCAAATCTAGTACGAGAATATTACATGAAAGAGGAAAATATACAAAGTCTATCTAATCTGTCCAAAAATCCCAGTTGACTGACCTTTGAGCCATGACTTCTCTTTCCAAAACATAGTCTATAAGGTTGGTAGAGCCTCTCAGTAGCTAGGGTCCTCTCTCGGTCCTGAAAAGATCGCATTCCAATTTTGGTGAGTTTTGTAAACTCGATGCGGTAACCATCATCGATGGTTCACTCAATTCAAGCATCACATCAATACACGTAACATATTCGATTCACATCATTGCATATTCCTAACACAACATCTTTTATTTTCTAAATAATCATAAAGGTCATTTCATTCATGAAAAATACACATATCAAATATAAATGTAATGCACATGACTTAGTTTCGTTTTTTGCTTTGTTATGACCATGTGCCCTTTTACTAGCTCATATCCTTTAGTGGATACCGAGTTGTATCACTTAATGTCCCATATCCCTTAGTGGATACCGGGTACATGCATGACTGGGCCAAAGACTCTTATCACGTTCTAAGTTTTAAGCTCTTTTACTGGCAACTATAGTCACAACTGCCTTTATCTTTCATGCATTCATGAAATGAATTGCATCTCACATATTCATTTAATCATTGTTTGTAATCAGTCACATTCACAGTCAAAACACAATCGTCTTTGGACCTTAGATTGGCATTCAACAAAATTTTGAACTAACATTCATCTCACATATTCATTTAATCATTGTTTGTAATCAGTCACATTCACAGTCAAAACACAATCGTCTTTGGACCTTAG
>JAOSBN010118274.1:0-68556 GCA_027563595.1 Erythroxylum suave | reverse complement strand
CACCTAAGGTGCCAAACGAGCTATTTTTTCCCCCGAAGGTGCTTGCCCACCGTGCCAAGGCACTGTTTCGACCGCCACAATTGCACCAAGGTGCTGATTTTCCCACCGAAGGTGCCCAACGGGCTATTTTTCCCCCGAATGTGCCTACCCAATGTGTCAATGGACTGTTTCGACCATCGAAACTACACCATGGTGCTGATTTTCCCACCGAAGGTTCCCAAAGGGCCGTTTTTTCCATCGAAGGTGCCTACCCACCATGCCAATGGATTGTTTGAGCCACCGAAACTGCACCAATGTGCTGATTTTCCCACTGTGCCAATGATCTGTTTCGGCCACCCCAACCCCACCAAGGTGGTGATTTTCCCACCGAAGGTGCCCAATAGGCTATTTTTTCCCCCGAAGTTGCCTGCCCACCGTGCGAAGGGACTGTTTCGACCACCGAAACTTCACCAAGGTGCTGATTTTTCCGCCGAAGGTGCCCAACCGGCTATTTTTTCCCCCGAAGGTGCTTGCCCGCCATGCCAAGGGACCTTCTCGGCCACTGTAACTTCACCAAGATGTTGATTTTCCCACCGAAGGTGCCCAACGGGCTATTTTTTCACGTGAAGATGCCTGCCCAGCGTGTCAAGGGACTGTTCCGACCACCACAATTGCACCAAGGTGCTAATTTTCACGCCGAAGTAGCCCAACGGGGTATTTTTCCCCCGAATGTACATGCCCAATGGGACAATGGACTGTTTTGGCCACCGAAACAACACCAAGGTGCTGATTTTCCTATCGAAGGTTCCTAACGGGCTGTTTTTTCCACCGAAGGTGCCTGCCTACCATTCCAAGGGATTGTTTGGGCCATCGAAACTACACCAATGTGCTGATTTTCCCACCGAAGGTGCCCAACGGGCTATTTTTTCTCTCGAAGGTGCCTGCCCACCTTGCCAAGGGACTGTTTCGGCCACCCCAACTCCACCAAGGTGTTGATTGTCCCCCCAAAGGTGCCCAATGGGCTATTTTTTCCCCCGAAGGTGCCTGCCCACTGTGCGAAGGGACTGTTTCGACCACTGTAACATCACCAAGGTGCTGATTTTCCGACCGAAGGTGCCCAACAGGCTATTTTTTCGCCCGAAGGTGCCTGCCCATCTTGCCAAGGGACTGTTTTGGCTAGCACAACAACACCGAAGTGCTGATTATCCCACTGTAGGTGCCCAACGGGTTGTTATTTTCCCCCGAAGCTGCCTACCCACCGTGCCCTAGGACTGTTTCGGCCATTGAAGCTACACCAAGGTCTTGATTTTCCCCCGAAGGTGCCTGCCCATCGTGCTAAAGGACTGTTTCGGCAACCGCAAATACACCAAGGTGCCTGCCCACCTTGCGAAAGGACTGTTTCGGCCACCGTAACTCCACCAATGTGCTGATTTTCTAACCAAAGATGCCCAACGGGCTATTTTTTCTCCCAAAGGTGCCTGCCCACCATGCGAAGGGAATGTTTCGACCTCTGCAATTGCACCAAGGTGCTGATTTTCCCACCGAAGATGCCCAACGAGCTATTTTTTCCCCTGAAGGTGCCTGCCCACCGTGCCAATGCACTGTTTCGGCCACCGCAACTGAATCAACGTGCTGATTTTTCCACCGAAGGTGCCGAACGTGCTATTTTTTCCCCCGAAGGTACCTGCCCACTGTGGTAGGGGACTGTTTCGACCACCGCAACCGCACTAAGGTGCTGATTTTCCCACCGAAGGAGCCCAACAGGCTATTTTTTGCCCGAAGGTGCCTTCCCATCGCGCCAAGGGACTGTTTCGGCCACCGAAACTGCACCATTGTGTTGATTTTTCCACCGAAGGTGCTCAGCGGGTTATTTTTTCTCCCGAAGGTGCATGCCCACTGCGCCAAGGACTATTTCGGCCACCGCAACTGCACCAAGGTGCTGATTTTGACACCCAAGGTGCCCATCGGGCTATGTTTTCCCCCGAAGGTGGCTGCCTATCATGCCAAGGGACTGTTTCAGCTACCGAAACTGCTTCAAGGTGTTGATTTTTCCACCGAAGGTGCCCAATGGGGTATTTTTTCCCTCGAAGGTTCCTGCCCAGTGTTCCAAGGGATTGTTTCAACCACCACAGTTGCACCAAGGTCCTGATTTTCCCACTGAAGGTGCCCAACTGGCTATTTTTCCCCCAAATGTGCCTGCCCAATGTGCCAACGGACTATTTCAGCCACCGAAACAACACGAAGTTGCTGATTTTCCCACCGAAGGTTCCCAACGGGCTATTATTTCCACCGAAGGTGCCTGCCCACCATGACAAGGGACTGTTTGGGCAACCGAAACTACACCAATGTGCTGATTTTCCCACCGAAGGTACCCAACACGCTATCTTTTCTCGCAAAGGTGCCTGCCCACTGTCCCAAAGGACTGTTTCGACCACCCTACCTCCACCAAGGTGCTGATTTTCCTACCAAAGGTGCCCAACGGGCTATTTTTTCCCCCGAAGGCGCCTGGCCAACGTGCCAAGGGACTATTTTGACCACCACAATTTCACCAAAGAGCTGATTTTCCCACCGAAGGTGCCCAACGGACCATTTTTCCACCTAATGTGCCAGCCCAATGTGCCAATGGATTGTTTCGGCCACCGAAACTACACTAAAGTGCTTATTTCCCCCCAGAAGGTTCCCAACGGGCTGTTTTTTCCACCAAAGGTGCCGGCCCACCATGCCAGGGGACTGTTTGGGGCACCAAAATTGCATCAATGTGCTGATTTTCCCACCGAAGGTCCCCAACGGGCTATTTTTTCTCCCGAAGGTGCCTGCCCACCGTGCCACGGGACTGTTTCGGCCACCCCAACTCCACCGAGATGCTGATTTTCCCACCAAAGGTGCCCAATGAGCTATTTTTTCCACCGAAGGCGCCTGCCCACCGTGCGAAGGGATTGTTTCGACCACCGCAACTTCACCAAGGTGCTGATTTTCCCGCTGAATGTGCCCAACGGGCTATTTTTCCTCCCCAAGGTGCTTGCCCATTGTGCTAAGGGACTATTTCGGCCACCGAAATTGCATCAAGGTGCTGATTTTCCAACCGAAGGTTCCTAACGGGCTATTTTTTCCCCGAAAGGTGCATGCCCACCGAGCCAAAGGACTGATTCGGCCACCGTAACTTCAACAAAGTGTTGATTTCCCCATCAAAGGTGCCGAATCGGCTATATTTCCTCTGAAAGTGCTTGCCAACTATGTCAAGGACTATTTCGGCCATCAAAACTGCACCAGGGTATTGATTTTCCCACCGAAGGTGCACAACGGGCTATTTATTGCCCCGAAGGTGCCTGCTCATCGTGCCAAGGGACTGTTTCAGCTACCGAAACTGCTTCAAGGTGTTGATTTTCCCACCGAAGTTATTCAACTGGCTATTTTTTCCCTTGAAGGTGCCTGTCCAGCGTGCCAAGGGACTGTTTCGACCGCCACAATTGCACCAAGGTGCTGATTTTCCCACCGAAGGCGCCCAATGGGCTATTTTTCCCCCGAATGTGCCTGCTCAATGTGGCAATGGACTGTTTTAGCCACAAAAACTACACCAAGGTGCTGATTTTCCCACCAAAGGTTCCCAACAAGCTATTTTTCCTCTCGAAGGTGCCTGTCCACCGAGCCAAGGGACTGTTTCGGCCACCCCAACCCCACCAAGGTGCTGATTTTAGCACCGAAGGTGCCCAACGGGCTATTTTTCCCCCGAAGGTGCATGCCCACCGTGCGAAGGGACTGTTTCGACCACTACAACTTCACCAATGTGTTGATTTTCCTGCCGAAGGTGCGTAACGGGCAACTTTTTCTACCGAAGGTGCCTGCCCACCGTGCCAAGGGACTTTTTCGGCCACTACAACTTCACCAAGGTGTTGATTTTCCCACCGAAGGTGCCGAACGGGCTATTTTTTCCCCCGAAGGTGCCTGCCCACTGTGAGAGGTGAATGTTTCGGCCACCGCAGCTGAACCAAGGTGCTGATTTTCCCACCAAAGGTTCCCAACGGGCTTTTTTTTCCCCCTAAGTTGCCTGCCCACCTTGTCAAGGACTATTTCGACCACCAAAACTGCACCAAGGTATTGATTATCCCATTGAAGGTGCCCAACGGGCTATTTTTTCAACCGAAAGTGCCTGCCCACCGTGACAAGCGACTTTTTTGGGCAACCGCAACTACACAAATGTGCTGAACTTGCCACCGATGGTGCCCAACAGAATATTTTTTTGTCCCGAAGGTGCCTGCCCACCATGCCAAGGGACTGTTTCGGCCACCGAAACTGCACCAAGGTGCTGATTTTCCCACCAAAGATGCCCAACGGGCTTTTTTTTCCCCTCGAAGGTGCCTGCCATAGTGCCAAGGGACTATTTCGGCTACCGCAACTGAACCAAGGTTCTAATTTTCCCACCAAAGGTGCGCAACGAGCAATTTTTTCCCCCGAAGGTGCCTGCCCACCGTGCCAAGGGACTGTTTTGGCCACCGCAACTGGACCAATGTGCTGAATTTGCCACCGAAGGTGCCCTATAGGGTACTTTTTCCCCGGAAGGTGCTTGCCCACTGTGCCAAGGGATTGTTTCGGCCACCGAAACTGCACCAAGGGTTTGATTTTTTCACAGAAGGTGCGGAACGGGCGATTTTTTCCCCCGAAGGTGCATGCCCACCACGACAAGGGAGTGTTTCGGCCACCGCAACTGCAACAACGTGCTGATTTTCTCACCAAACGAGCCCAACGACCTATTTTTCCCTTGAAGGTGTCTGCCCACAGCGCCAAGGGACTGTTTCGGCCACCACAATTCCACCAAGGTGTTGATTTTCCCACCGAAGGTGCTCAACGGGCTATTTTTCCCCCAAATGTGCCTGCCCAATGTGCCAATGGACTTTTTAGGCCACCAAAACTGCACCAAGGAGCTGATTTTCCCACCGAAGGTTCCCAATGGGCTATTTTTTCCACCGAAGGTGCCTGCCCACCATGCCAAGGAACTTTTTCAGTCATCACAACTTCACCAAGGTACTTATTTTCCCACCGAAGGTGCCCAACGAGCTATTTTTTCTCCCAATGGTGCCTGCCCACCGGGCCAAGGGACTGTTTCGACCGCTGCAATTGGACCAAGGTCTTGATTTTCCCA
This sequence comes from Erythroxylum suave, assembly GCA_027563595.1. NCBI lineage: Eukaryota > Viridiplantae > Streptophyta > Magnoliopsida > Malpighiales > Erythroxylaceae > Erythroxylum > Erythroxylum suave. The sequence goes on along the minus strand of JAOSBN010118274.1, from coordinate 63,440 downwards.
CCGAAGGTGCCCAACAGGCTATTTTTTCCCCCAAATGTGCCTGTCCAATGTGCCAAGGGACTGTTTCGGACATCGAAACTGCACCAAGGTGCTGATTTTCCCAACGAAGGTGCCCAACGGGCTATTTTTTCCCCCCAAGGCGCCTGCTCACCATGCCATGGAACTGTTTTGGCCACCAAAACTACACTAGTGTGCAGATTTTCTAACCGAAGGTGCCTAACGGCCACCATGCCAAGATAATGTTTCGGCCACCATAATTGCACCAAGGTGCTGATTTTCACACCGAAAGTGCCCAACGTGCTAATTTTTTCGCTAGAAGGTGCCTGCCCACTGTGCCAAGGGACTGTTTCGACCACCGAAACTGTGCCAAGGTGCTGATGTTTCTACCGAAGGTTCCCAACGAGCTATTTTTTCCTGCGAAGGTGCCTGCCCACCGTGCTAAGGGACTGTTTCACCTAACACAACTACACCAAGATGTTGATTTTCCTAGCGAAGGTGCCCAACGGGCTATTTTTTCCACCGAAGGTGCCTTCCCACCGTGCTAAGGGATTTTTTCGGCCACCGAAACGGCAACAATGTGCTTATTTTCCCACCGAAGGTGCCCAATAGGCTACTTTTTCTCCCGAAGGTGCTGCCCACCATTCCACAGGACTATTTCGGCCACCTCAATTGCTCCAATGAGCTGATTTTCTCACCGAAGGTGCCCAACGGTCTATTTTTTCCACCGAAGGTGCATGCCCACCATGCTAAGGGACTTTTTCGGCCACCGGAACTGCACCAAGGTGCTGATTTTCCCACCGAAGGTGCCCAACGGGCTGTGTTTTCCCCCGAAGGTGCCTGCCCACCGTGGCAAGTGACTGTTTCGGCCACGGCAACTCCAACAAGGTGCTGATTTTCCTACCAAAGGGGCCCAACGGGCTATTTTTTCCCCCAAAGATGCCTGCCGACTGTGCTAAGGGACTTTTTCAGCCACCGTAATTTCACCAAGGTGTTGATTTTCCCACCAAAGGTTCCCAACGGGCTATTTTCTCCCCCAAAGGTGCCTGCCCACCATGCCAAGTGACTGTTTCGGACACCGCAACGTCACCAAGGTGCTGATTTTCCCACAGAAGGTTCCCAACGGGCTATTTTTTCCCCCGAAAGTGCTTACCCATCGTGCCAAGGGACTGTTTCGGGCACCGTAACTGCACCAAGAGGCTGATTTTCCCACCGAAGGTCCCTATCATGCTATTTTTTCCCCGAAGGTGCATGCCCATCGAGCCAAAGGAATGTTTCGACCATCACAACTGCAACAACGTGCTGATTTTCGCTCCGAAGGTGCCGATGAGCTCTTTTTTCCCCAAAAGGTGCCTGCCACCGTGCCAAGGGACTATTTCGCCCACCGAAACTGCACCAAGGTGCTGATGTTCCTAGCCAAGGTTCCCAACGAGCTATTTTTTCCCCTGAAGGTGCCTGCCCACCGTGTTAAGGAACTGTTTCAGCCAACGCAATTGCACCAAGATGCCGATTTTCCCCACGAAGGTGTCCAATGGGCTATTTTTCCCCCCGAAGGTGCCTGCCCACCAACCCAAGGGACTGTTTCGACTACCGCAGTTGCACCAAGGTGCTGATTTTCTCACCGAAGGTGCCCAACGGGCTATTTTTCCCCTGAATGTGCCTACCCACCTTGCCGATTGACTGTTTCGACCGACACAACTGCACCAAGGTGCTGATTTTCCCACAGAAGGTGCCCAAATGGTTATTTTTTCCCTTGAACGTGCATGCCCACCGAGCCAAGGGACTGTTTCGACGATCGTAACTGCGACAACGTGTTAATTTTCCATCCGAAAGTGGCGACGGGCTCTTTTTTCCCCCGAAGGTGCCTGCCCACCATGCCAAGGGACTGTTTCAGCCACCGAAACTGTACCAAGGTGGTTATTTTCGCGCCAAAGGTGCCCAACAGGCTATTTTCTCTCCGAAAGGTGCCTGCCCAGCTTGCCAAGGGACTGTTTCGGCAACTGCAACTCCACCAAGGTGCTAATTTTCCACCCGAAGGTGCAAAACTGGTCATTTTTCTCTCCAACGTGCCTGCCCACAGTGCGAAGGGACTGTTTCAACCACCGCAACTTCACCAAGGTGCTGATTTTCCCACCGAAGTTGCCCAACGAGCAATTTTTTCCCCCTAAGGTGCCGGCCCACCACGTGAAGGGACTTTTTCGGCCACCGCAACTTCACCAAGGTGTTGATTTTCCCACTGAAGGTTCCCAACAGGCTACTTTTTCCTCCAAAGGTGCCTGCCCAAAGTGAAAAGGGGCTGTTTCGGTCATTGCAACTGCACCATAGTGCTGATTTTCCCAACGGGCTATTTTTTCCACCGAAGGTGCCTGCCCACCGTGCTAAGGGACTTTTTTGGCCACCGAAACGACATGCTTATTTTCCCACCAAAGGTGCCCAACAGGCTACTTTTTCTCCCGAAGGTGCTGCCCACCGTTCCACGAGACTATTTCGACCACCGCAATTGCTCCAAGGAGCTGATTTTCTCACCGAAGGTGCCCAACGGTCTTTTTTTTCCATCAAAGGTGCGTGCCCACCGTGCTAACAAAATTTTTGGCCACCGCAGCTTCACCAAGGTGCTGATTTCCCACCGAAGGTGCCCAACGGGCTATGTTTTCCCCCGAAGGTGCCTGCTTACTGTGGCAAGTGACTGTTTCGTCCACGGCAACTCCATCAAGGTGCTGATTTTCCTACCAAAGGGGCCCAACGGGCTATTTTTTCCCCCGAAGGTGCCTGCCCACCATGTTAAGGGACTTTTTCGGCCATCGCAATTTCACCAAGGTGTTGATTTTCCCACCGAAGGTTCCCAACGGGCTATTTTTCCCTGAAGGTGCCTGCCCACCGTGCCAGTGACTGTTTCGGACACCGTAACGTCACCAAGGTGCTGATTTTCCCACGGAAGGTTCCCAATAGGCTATTTTTTCCCCCGAAAGTGCTTACCCACCGTGCCAAAGGATTGTTTCGGGCACCGCAATTGCACCAAGGTGCTGATTTTCCCACCAAAAGTTCCTATCAGGCTATTTTTTCCCCGAAGGTGCATGCCCATCGAGCCAAGGGACTGTTTCGGTCACCGCAACTGCAACAATGTGCTGATTTTCCCTCCGAAGGTGCCGACGAGCTCTATTTTCCCCATAAGGTGCCTGCCCATCATGCTAAGGGACTATTTCAGCCAACGCAACTTCACCAAGGTGCTGATTTTCCCACCCAAGGTTCCCAACGGCTATTTTTTCCGTCGAAGGTGCCTGCCCACCGTGCCAAGGGACTTTTTCCGGCACCGCAACTTCACCAATGTGCTGATTTTCCCACCGAAGGTTCCCATCAGGCTATTTTTTCCCCCGAAGGTGCCTGCCCAAAGTGAAAAGGGACTGTTTCGGCCACAAAAACTACACCAAGGTACTGATTTTCCTACCGAAGGTGCCCAACAAGCTATTTGTTTACCCTGAAGGTTCCTGCCCACCGTGCCAAGTGACTATTTCGGCCACCGAAACTGCACCAATGTGCTTATTTTCTCACCGAAGGTGCCCAACGGGCTACTTTTTCTTCCGAAGGTACCTGCCCACCGTTCCCAGGGACTGTTTCGGCCACCACAATTGCACCAAGGTGCTGATTTTCTCCCCAAAGGTGCCCAACGGGCTATTTTTTCAACCGAAGGTAGTTGCCCACTCTGCTAGGAGACTGTTTCGGCCACTGAAACAGCACTAAGGTGTTGATTTTCCCACCGAAGGTTCCCAACCGGCTGTTTTTTCCCCCGAAGGTGCTTGTCCACCTAGCCAAGGGACTGTTTCGGCCACCGGAACTACACCAACGTGCTGATTTTCCTACCGAAGGTTCCCAACGGCTATTTTTTCTCCAGAAGGTGCCTGCCCACCGTGCCAAGGTACTATTTCGGCAACCGCAACTCCACCAAGGTGCTGATTTTCCCACCGAAGGTACCCAACTGGCTATTTTTCTCTCGAACGTGCCTACCCACCGTGCAAAGGGACTGTTTCAACCACTGGAACTTCACCAAGGTGCTGATTTTCCCACCAAAGGTGCACAACGGGCATTCCCCCTAAGGTGCCGGCCCACTGTACCAAGGGACTTTTTCGACCACCGCAAATTCACCAAGGTGTTGATTTTCCCACTGAAGGTTCCCAGCAGGCTATTTTTTCCTTCGAAGGCGCCTGCCCAAAGTGAAAAGAGGTTGTTTTGGTCACCGCAACTGCACCAAAGTGCTGATTTTCCCAGCGAAGGTGCCCAACGGGCTATTTTTTCCACCGAAGCTGCCTGCCCACCGTGCTAAGGGACTTTTTCGACCACCGAAACGGCACCAATGTGCTTATTTTCCTACTGAAGGTGCCTGATGAGCTACTTTTTCTCCCGAAGGTGCTTGCCCACCATTCCACGGGACTATTTTGGCCACCGCAATTGCTCCAAGGAGTTGATTTTCTCACCGAAGGTGCCCAACGGTCTATTTTTTCCCCCGAAGGTGCTTGCCCGCCGTGCTAAGGGACTTTTTCGACCACCGCAACTTCACCGAAGGTGCCCAACGGGCTATATTTTCCCCTGAAGGTGCCAGCCCACTGTGGCAAGTGACTATTTCGGCCATGGGAACTCCATCAAGGTGCTGATTTTCCCACCAAAGGGGCCCAACGAGCTATTTTTCCCCCGAAGGTGCCTGCCCACCGTGCTAAGGGACTTTTTCGGCCACCGCAATTTCACCAAGGTGTTGATTTTCCCGCCGAAGGTTCCCGACGGGCTATTTTTTCCCCAAAACGTGCCTGCCCACCGTGCCAAGTGACTGTTTCGGACACTGCAATGTCGCCAAGGTGCTGATTTTCCCACGGAAGGTTCCCAATGGGCTATTTTTTCCCCCAAAAGTGTTTACCCACCGTGCCAAGGGACTATTTCAGCCACCGCAATTGCACCAAGGTGCTGATTTTCCCACCGAAGGTTCCTATCAGGCTAATTTTTCCCCCGAAGGTGCATGCCTATCGAGCCAAGGGATTGTTTCGGCCACCGCAACTGCAACAACGTGCTGATTTTCCCTCCGAAGGTGCCGATGAGCTCTTTTTTCCCCCGAAGATGCCTGCCCACCGTACCAAGGGACTATTTCGGCTACCGAAACTGCACCAAGGTGGTTATTTTCCCACCGAAGGTTCCCAACTGCTATTTTTTCCCCAAAAGGTGCCTGTCCACCATGCCAAGGGACTTTTTCGGCCACCGCAACTTCACCAATGTGCTTATTTTCCCACCGAAGGTTCCCAATAGGCTATTTTTTCCCCCGAAGGTGCCTGCCCAAAGTGAAAAGGGACTGTTTCGGCTACCGAAACTGCACCAAGGTACTGATTTTCCTACCGAAGGTGCCCAACGGATTATTTGTTTCCCCCAAAGGTGCCTGCCCACCGTGCCAAGTGACTGTTTCGGCCACCGAAACTGCACCAATGTGCTTATTTTCCCACAGAAGGTGCCCAACGGGCTACTTTTTCTCCGAAAGGTGCCTGCCCACCGTTCCAAGGGACTTTTTGGCCACCGCAATTGCACCAAGGTGCTGATTTTCTCCCCGAAGGTGCCCAATGGGCTATTTTTTCCACCGAGGGTCCTTGCCCACCGTGCTAAGGGGCTTTTTGGCCACCTCAACTTCACCAAGGTGCTTATTTTCCCACCGAAGGTGCCCAACGGGCTATTTTTTCGACAAAAGGTGCCTACCTACCGTACCAAGGGATAATTTCGGCCACCGAAACTGCACGAAAGTGTTGATTTTCCCACGGAAGGTTCCCAACGGGCTGTTTTTTCCCGCAAACGTACCTGGCCACCGTGCCAAGGGACTGTTTCGACCACCAGAACTGCACCAAGGTGCTAATTTTTCCATCGAAGGTTCCCAACGGGCTATTTTTTCCACCGAAGGTGCCTCCCCAAAGTGAAAAGGGACTGTTTCAGCCACCGCAACTGCACCAAAGTGCTGATTTTCCCAGCGAAGGTGCCGAGCGGGCTACTTTTTCTCCGGAATGTGCATACCCACCTTGCCAAGGGGCTATTTCGGCAACCGGAACTCCACCAAGGTGCTGATTTTCCCATCGAAGGTGCCCAACAAGATATTTGTTTCCCCCAAAGGTGCTTGCCCACCGTGCGAAGGGACTGTTTCGACCACCGAAACTGCATCAAGGTGTTGATTTTCCCACCAAAGGTGCCCAACGGGCTATTTTTTCCCCTGAAGGTGCCTGCCCACCAAGTCAAGGGACTGTTCTGGCCACCATAACTGCACCAATGTGCTGATTCTCTCACCGAAGGTGCCCAATGGGCTGTTTTTTCCACCGAAGGTGCCTGCCCACCATCCCAAGTGACTGTTTCGGCCACCGAACCTGCACCAATGTACTGATTTTCCCACCGCAGGTGCCCAAAGGGCTATTTTCTTTCTCGAAGGAGCCTGCCCACCATGCCAAGGGACTGTTTAGGCCACCGCAGCTGCACCAATGAGCTGATTTTCTCACCAAAGGTGCCAAACTGGCTATTTACCCCCGAAGGTGCCTACCCGCCATGCGAAGGGACTGTTCCGGCCACCGTAACTGCACCAAGGTACTAATTTTCTCACTGAAGGTGCCCAACGGGCTATTTTTTCCACCGAAGGTGCCTGCCCACCATGCCAAGTGACTATTTCGGCCACCGAAACTACACAAATGTACTGATTTTCCCGCCAAAGTTGCCCAACAGGCTATTTTTTTGCCCGAAGTTGCCTGCCCACCATCCCAAGTGACTGTTTCAGCCACCAAAACTGCACCATTGTACTGATTTTCCCACCGTAGGTGCCCAACGGGCCATTTTCTCTCTCTAAGGTGCCTCCCACCATTCCAAGGCACTATTTTGGCCACCACAGCTGCACCAATGAGCTTATTTTCTCACCGAAGGTGCCAAACGGGCTATTGTTTCAACCGAAGGTGCCTGCCCACCATGCCAAGGGATAGTTTCGACCACCGCAACTGTACCAACCTGCTGATCTTCCCACCGAAGGTGCCCAACGGGCTACTTTTTCCCCCAAAGGTCCCTGCCCACCTTGCCAAGGGATTGTTTCAGCCACCGAAACTCCACCAAGGTGTTGATTTTCCCACCGAAGGTGCGCAACGGGCTATTTTTTCTGCTGAAGGTGCCTGTCCATCGTGCCAAAGGACTGTTTCGACCATCACCACTCCACCAAGGTGCTGATTTTCCCACTGAAGCTACCCAACAGGCTATTTTTTCCCCCAAAGGTGCCTGCCCACTGTGCTAGGGGACTTTTTCGGCCATCGCAATTTCACCAAGGTGCTGAACGGGTTATTTTATCCCCTGAAGGTGCTGAACGGGTTATTTTTTCCTCCGAAGGTGCCTACTTAATGTGCCAAGGGACTGATTCGGACACCGAAACTACACCAAGGTGCAGATTTTTCCAACGAAGGTGCCCAACGGGCTATTTTTTCCCCCAAGGTGCCTGCCCACAGTGCCGAGGGACTGTTTTGGCGACCACAACTGCACGCAGGTGCTGATTTTCCCACCGAAGGTGCCAAAAGGGCTATTTTTTCCCCCGAAGGTGCCTGTCCATTGTGCCAAGGGACTGTTTCGGCCACCACAACTGCACCAAGCTACTGATTTTCCCACCGAAGTCTCCCAACAGTTATTTTTTTCACTAGAAGGTGGCTGTCCACCTTGCTAAGGGACTATTTCGGCCACCGAAATTGCACCAAGGTGCTGATTTTCCTACCGAAGGTTCCCAACGAGCAATTTTTCCTCCGAAGGTGCCTGCCCACCATGCTAGGGGACTTTTTCGGCCACCGAAACTTTAACAAGGTGCTGATTTTCCCACCGAAGGTGCCCAACGAGCTATTTTTCTCCCGAAGGTGCCTGCCCACCGGGCCAAGGGACTGTTTCGACCACCGCAATTGCATCAAGGTGCTGATATTCCCACCAAAGGTGCCCAACGGGATATTTTTTCCCCCGAATGTGCCTGCCCAATGTGCTATGGGACTGCTTCGGCCACCAAAACTGCACCAAGGTGTTGATTTTCCCACCGAAGGTGCCCAAAGGGCTATTTTTCCCCCGAAGGTGCCTGCCCACTTTGCCAACGGACTGTTTCAGCCAACACAACTGTACCAAGATGTCGATTTTTCGAATGAAGGTGCCCAACGGGATATTTTTTCCCTCAAAGGTGCCTGCGCTCCATGCTAAGGGACTGTTTCGACCACCGCAGATGCACCAACATGCTGATTTTCCCACCGAAGGTGCGTAACAGGCTATTTTTCCCCCGAATGCGCCTTCCCACCATGTCGAGGGACTATTTCGGCCACCGCAACTGCACCAAGGTGCTGCTTTTCCCAACGAAGGTGCCCAACGGGCTATTTTTTCCTTCGAAGGTGCATGCCCACTGAGCCAAGGGACTGTTTTGGCCACCGCAACTGCAACAACGTACTGATTTTCCCTCGAAGGTGCCGATGGGATCTTTTTTCCCCCGGAGGTGCTAGCCCACCGTGCCAAGGGACTGTCTCGGCCACCGAAACTGCACCAAGGTGCTGATTTTCCCACCGAAGTTGCCCAAAGAGCTATTTTTTCCCCCGAAGGTGCCTGCTAAGCGTGCCAAGGGACTGTTTCGACCACCGAAACTGCACCAAGGTGCTGATTTTCCCACCAAAGGTGCCCAACTAGCTATTTTTTCTCTCGAACGTGCCTACCCACCGAGCCAAGGGACTTTTTCGGCCATCGTAACTTCACGAATGTGCTGATTTTCCCACCAAAGGTTCCCAACAGGCTATTTTTCCCCCGAAGGTGCCTGCCCAAAGTTAAAAGGGACTGTTTCGACCACCGAAACTGCACCAAGGTATCGATTTTCCTACCGAAGGTGCCCAACGGGGTATTTGTTTCCCCCGAAGGTGCCTGTCACAGTGCCAAGTGACTGTTTCGGCCACCGAAACTGCACCAATGTGCTTATTTTCCCACCAAAGGTGCCCAACGGGCTACTTTTTCTCCCGAAGGTTCCTGCCCATTATTCCAAGGGACTGTTTAACCATCGCAATTGCACCAAGGTGCTGATTTTCTCACCAAAGGTGCCCAAAGGGCTATTTTTTCCACCGAAGGTGCCTGCCCACCATGCTAAGGGACTTTTTCAGCCACCGTAGCTTCACCAAGGTGCTGGTTTTCCCACTGAATGTGCCCAACGGGCTATGTTTTCCCCTGAAGGTGCCAGTCCACCGTGGCAAGTGACTGTTTCGGCCACTGCAACTCCACCAAGGTGCTGATTTTCTGACCCTAGGGGCCCAACAGGCTATGTTTTCCCCCGAAGGTGCCTACCCACCTTGCAAAGGGACTTATTCGGCCACCGCAATTTCACCAGCGGGTTATTTTTACCCACGAAGGTAACTGCCCACCGTTCCAAGGGACTTTTTCGGCCACTGCAACTCCACCAAGGTGCTGATTTTCTGACTGAAGGTGCCCAACGGGCTATTTTTTCCCCCAAAGGTGCCTGCCCATCGTGCCAAGGGACTGTTTTGACCAGCACAACTTCACCAAGGTGCTGATTTCCCCACCGAAGGTGCCCAACGGGCTATTTTTTTCACCAAACATGCCTTCCCACGTTGCCAAGGGACTTTTTCGACCACCGCAACTTCACCAAGGTGCTGATTTTCCCACAGAAGGTTTCCAACAGGCTATTTTTTACTTCGAAGGTGCCTGACCAAATTGAAAAGGGACTGGTTCGACCACCGTAACTGCACCAAAGTGCTGATTTTCCCAGCGAAGGTGCCCAACGGGCTATTTTCTCTCGGGAAGGTGCCTGCCCACCGTGCCAAGGGACTGTTTCGGCAACCGTAACTCCACCAAGGTGCTGATTTTCCATCTGAAGGTGCCCAACTGGCTATTTTTTCTCTCGAACGTGCCTGCCCACCGTGCGAAGGGACTGTTTCAACCACTGCAACTTCACTAAGGTGCTGATTTTCCCACCGAAGGTACCCAACGGGCTATTTTTTCGACTTAAGGTGCCTGCCCACCTTGCCAAGAGACTTTTTCGGCCACCGTAACTTCACCAAGGTGCTGATTTTCCCACCGAAGGTTCCCAACAGGCTATTTTTTACCTCGAAGGTGCTTGCCCAAAGTGAAAAGGGACTGTTTTGGCCACCGCAACTGCACCAAAGTGCTGATTTTTCCAACGATGGTGCCAAACGCGCTATTTTTTCCACCGAAGGTGCCTGCCCACTGTGCTAAGGGACTTTTTCAGCCACCAAAACTGTACCAATGTGCTTATTTTCCCACCGAAGGTGCCCAACGAGCTACTTTTTCTCTCGAAGGTGCCTGCCCACCGTTCCATAGGACTATTTCGGCCACCGCATTTGCACCAAGGTGCTGATTTTCTCACCGAAGGTGCCTGCCCACCGTGCTAATGGACTTTTTCGGCCACCGCAGCTTCACCAAGGTGCTTATTTTCCCACCGAAGATGGCCAACGGATTATTTTTTCCACCAAAGGTGCCTGCCGACCATGCCAAGTGACTGTTTCTGCACCAACGGATTGGTTTTCCCACCAAAGGAACCCAACTGGCTATTTTTCCCCCGAAGGTGGATGCCCACCTGCAAGGGGACTATTTTTACCACCGGAACTGCACCAAGGTGCTGATCTTCACACCGAAGGTGCCAAACGGGCTATTTTTTCCCCCGAAGGTGCCTGCCCACTGTGCCAAGGGACTGTTTTGGCCACCGAAACTGCACCAACGTGCTGATTTTCCCACCGAAGTTGGCCAACGGACTATTTTTTCTCCTCAAGGTGCCTGCCCACCGTGCTAAAGGATTTTTCAGCCACCGAAACTACACCAATGTGCTTATTTTCCGACCGAAGGTGCCCAACGGGTTACCTTTTGTCTCGAAGTGCCTGCCCACCGTTCCACGAGACTATTTCGGCTACCGCAACTGCACCAAGGTGCTGATTTTCTCGCCAAAGGTGCGCATCAGTCTATTTTTTCCATCGAAGGTGCATGCCCACCAAGCTAGGGGACTTTTACGGCCACTGCAGCTTCACCAAGGTGCTGATTTTGCCACCAAAGGTGCCCAACGGGCTATGTTTTCCCCTGAAGTTGCCTGCCCATCATGGCAAGTGACTGTTTTGGCCACAACAACTCCATCAAGGTGCTGATTTTACCACCAAAGGGGCCCAAGGGGCTATTTTTTCCCCCAAAGGTGCCTGCCCACCGTGCAAAGGGACTTTTTCGGCCACCGCAATTTCACCAAGCTGTTGATTTTCCTACCGAAGGTTCCCAACGGGCTATTTTTTCCCCCAAAGGTGCCTGCCCACCATGCCAAGGCACTGTTTTGGACACCACAACGTCACCAAGGTGCAGATTTTCCCATGGAAGGTTCCCAACGGGCTATTTTCTCCCCCGAAGGTGATTACCCAACGTGCCAAGGGACTGTTTCAGCCACCGCAACTACACCAAGGTGCTGATTTTCCCACCGAAGGTTCCTATCAGGCTATTTTTTTCACCAAAGGTGCATGCCCACCGAGCCAAGGGACTGTTTCGGCCACCGCAAATGCAACAACGTGCTGATTTTCCCTCCAAAGGAGCTGACGAGCTCTTTTTTCCCATGAAGGTGCCTGCCCACCATGCCAAGGGACTGTTTCGTCCACCGAAACTGCACCAAGGTGCTGATTCTCCCACCGAAGGTGCCCAAAGGGCTTATTTTTCCCCCGAAGGTGCCTGCCCACCGTGCCAAGGGATTGTTTCGACTACCGAAGCTACACCAAGGTGGTTATTTTCCCGTCAAAGGTGCCCTACGGGCTATTTTTTCTCCGGAAGGTACCTTGCCTAGCTTGCCAAAGGATTGTTTCGGCAACCGCAACTCCACCAAGGTGCTGATTTTCCCCCCGAAGGTGCCCAACTGGCTATTTTTTCTCCCGAACGTGCCTGCCCACCGTGGGAAGGGACTGTTTCAATCACTGCAACTGCACCAAGGTGCTGATTATCCCGCTGAAGGTTCCCAACGGCTATTTTTTCACCCGAACGTGCCTGCCCACCGTGCCAAGGGACTTTTTCAGCCACCGCAACTTCACCAATGTGCTGATTTTCCCACCGAAGGTTCCCAACAAGCTATTTTTTCCCCCGAAGGTGCCTGGCCAAAGTGAAAAGGGACTGTTTCGGCCTTCGAAACTGCACCAAAATATTGATTTTCCTATCGAAGGTGCCCAACGGGCTATTTGTTTCCCCCGAAGGTGCCTGCCTACCGTGCCAAGTGGCTGTTTCGGCCACCGCAATTTCACCAAGCTGTTGATTTTCCCACCAAAGGTTCCCAACGGGCTATTTTTTCCCCTGAAGGTGCCTGCCCACCGTGCCAAGGGACTGTTTTGGACACCGAAACGTCACCAAGGTGCAGATTTTCCCACGGAAGGTTCTCAACGGGCTATTTTTTCCCTCGAAGGTGCTTACCCAATGTGCCAAGGGACTGTTTCGACCACCGCAATTGCACCAAGGTGCTGATTTTCCCACCGAAACTTCCCCTCGGACTATTTTTTCCCCTGAAGGTGCTTGCCCACCGTGTCAAGGGACTGTTTCGGACACCGTAACGTCACCGAGGTGCTGATTTTCCCACGGAAGGTTCCCAACGGGCTATTTTTTTCCCCCGAAGGTGCTTAACCACCCTGCCAAGGGACTGTTTCGGCCACCGCAACTACATCAATGTACTGATTTTCCCATCAAAGTTTCCCGACTGGCTATTTTTTCCCCTGAAGGTGGATGCACACAGTGCGAGGGGATTATTTTGGCCACCGCAACTACACCAAGGGGCTAATCTTCCCACTGAAGGTGCCGACCTGGCTATTTTTTCCCCCGAGGGTGCCTGTCCAACGTGCCGAGGGAATGTTTCAGCCACCAAAACTGCATCAAGGTGCTGATTTTCCCACCGATGGTGCCCAACGGGCTATTTTTTCTCCTTAAGGTGCCTGCTCACCATGCTAATGGACTTTTTCGGCCCCCAAAACTGCACCAATGTGCTTATTTTCCCATCGAAGGTGCCCAAAGAGTTAACTTTTCTCTCAAAGGTGGCTGCCCATCGTTCCACGGGACTGTTTCGGCCACCACAATTGCACCAAGGTGCTGATTTTCTCACCGAAGGTGCCCAACGTTCTATTTTTTCCAGCGAAGGTGCCTGCCCATCGAACTAAGGGACTTTTTCAGCCACCGCAGCTTTACCAAGGTGCTGATTTTCCCACTGAATGTGCCCAACGGGCTATGTTTTCCCTCGAAGGTGCCTGCCCACCGTGGCAGGTGACTATTTCGGCCACTACAACTCCACCAAGGTGCTGATTTTCTGACCCAAGGTGCCCAACGGGCTATATTTTCCCCCGAAGGTGCCTGCCCACCGTGCCAAGGGACTGTTTCGGACACCGCAACGTCACCAAGGTACTGTTTTTCCCACGGAAGGTTCCCAACGGGCTATTTTTTCCCCCAAAGGTGCTTAGCCACTTTGCAAAGGGACTGTTTGGCCACCTCAACTGCACCAAGGTGCAGATTTTCCCACCGAAGGTTCCTATCAGGCTATTTTTTCCCCCGAAGGTGCATGCCCAGCGAGCGAAGGGATTGTTTCGACCGCCGCAACTACAACAACGTGCTGATTTTCCCTCTGAAGGTGCCGACGAGCTCTTTTTACCTCCGAAGGTGCCTACTCATTGTGCCAAGGGACTGTTTCAGCCACCGAGACTACACCAAGGTGCTGATTTTTCCACCGAACGTGCCCAAAGGGCTTATTTTTCCCCCGAAGGTGCCTGCCCACCGTGCCAAGGGACTGTTTTGGCTACCGAAACTGCACCAAGGTGGTTATTTTCCCGCCAAAGGTGCCCTACGGGCTATTTTTTTCCGATAGATACCTTGCCCAGCTTGCCAAAGGACTGTTTCGACAACCGCAACTCCACCAAGGTGCTGATTTTCCCCCCGAAGGTGCCCAACTGGCTATTTTTTCTCTCGAACGTGTCTGCCCACTGTGCGGACGGACTGTTTCAACCACGACAACTTCACGAAGGTGTTGATTTTCCCACCGAAGGTTCCCAATGGCTATTTCTTCCCCCGAAGGTGCCTATCCAAAGTTGAAAGGGACTGTTTCGGCCACCGAAACTGCAGCAATGTACTGATTTTCCTACCGAAGGTGCCAAACGGGCTATTTGTTTCCCTCGAAGGTGCCTGCCCATCGTGCCAACAGGCTGTTTGTTTCCCTCGAAGGTGCCTGCCCATCGTGCCAAGTGACTATTTCGGCCGACGAAACTGCACCAATGCGCTTATTTTCCTAAAGAAGGTGCCCAACAGGCTATTTTTTCCCCCGAAGGTGCTTACCCAACGTGCCAAGGGACTGTTTCGGTCACTGTAACTGCACCAAGGTGCTGATTTTCCCACCGAAGGTTCCTATCAGGCTATTTTTTCCACCGAAGGTGCATGCTCACCGAGCTAAGGGACTGTTTCGGCCACCGCAACTGTAACAACGTGCTGATTTTCCCTCCAAAGGTGCTGACGAGCTCTTTTTTCCCCTGAAGGTGCCTGCCCACCGTTCCAAGGGACTGTTTCGGCCACCGAAACTGCACCAAGGTGCTGATTTTCCCACCGAAGGTGCCTAAAGGGCTTATTTTTCCCTCGAAGATGCCTGCCCACCATGCCAAGGGATTGTTTCGGCTATCGAAGCTACACCAAGGTGATTATTTTCTCGTTCAAGGTGCCCTACGGGCTATTTTTTCTTCAGAAGGTACCTTGCCCAGCTTGCCAAAGGACCGTTTCGACAACCGCAACTCCACCAAGGTGTTGATTTTCCCCCCGAAGGTGCCCAACTGGCTATTTTTTCTCTCGAACGTGCTTGCCCACCGTGCGAAGGAACTGTTTCAACCACCGCAACTGCACCAAGGTGCTGATTATCCCGCTGAAGGTTCCCAAAGGCTATTTTTTCACCCGAAGGTGCCTGCCCACTGTGCCAAGGGACTTTTTCAACCACCGCAACTTCACCAATGTGCTGATTTTCCCATCGAAGGTTCCCAACAGGTTATTTTTTCCCCCGAAGGTGCCTACCAATAGTGAAAAGGGACTGTTTCGGCCACCGAAACTGCACCAAAATACTGATTTTCCTACCGAAGGTGCCCAACGGGCTATTTGTTTCCCCTGAAGGTGCCTGCCCACCGTGCCAAGTGACTATTTCAGCCACCGCAACTGCACCAAGTGCTGATTTTCCCACGGAAGGTTCCCAACGGGCTATTTTTTCCCCCGAAGGTGCCTGCCCACCGTGCCAAGGGACTATTTCGGACACCGCAACGTCACCAAGGTGCTGATTTTCCCACGGAAGGTTCCCAACGGGCTATTTTTTCCCCCGACGGTGCTTACCCACCATGCCAAGGGACTGTTTCGGCCACTGCAACTGCACCAATGTACTGATTTTCCCATCGAAGTTGCCCAACTGGCTATTTTTTCCCCTGAAGGTGGATGCCCACCATGTGAGGGGATTATTTCGGCCACCGCAATTACACCAAGGTGCTGATTTTCTCACTGAAGGTGCCCAACATTCTATTTTTTCCAGCGAAGGTGCCCGTCCATCGAGCTAAGGGACTTTTTCAGCCACCGCAGCTTCACCAAGGTGCTGATTTTCCTACTGAATGTGCCCAACGGGCAATGTTTTCCACCGAAGGTTCCTGCACACCGTGGCAAGTGACTGTTTCGGCCACTACAACTCCACCAAGGTACTGATTTTCCAACCCAAGGGGCCCAACATGCTATTTTTTTACCCCAAAGGTGCCTACCCACCGTGCAAAGGAACTTATTCGGCCACCGCAATTTCACCAAGCTGTTGATTTTCCAACCGAAGGTTCCCAACGGGCTATTTTTTCCCCCGAAGGTGCTTACCCACCGTGCCAAGGGACTATTTCGGCCAACTCAACTACACCAAGGTGCTGATTTTCCCACCGAAGGTTCCTATCAGGCTATTTTTTCCCCCGAAGGTGCATGCCCACCAAGCCAAGGGACTGTTTCGGCTGCCGCAACTGCAACAACATGCTGGTTTTCCCTCCGAAGGTGCCGACAAGCTCTTTTTTCTGCCGAAGGTGCCTGCCCACCGTGCCAAGCGACTGTTTCAGCCACCGAAACTACACCAAGGTGCTGATTTTCCCTCCGAACGTGCCCAAAGGGCTTATTTTTCCCCCGAAGGTGCCTGCCCATCGTGCCAAGGGACTGTTTTGGCTACCGAAACTACACCAAGGTGGTTAATATCCCGTCGAAGGTTCCTAACGGCTATTTTTTCCCCCTAAGGTGCCTGCCCAAAGTGAAAAGGGACTGTTTCAGCCACCGAAATTGCACCAAGGTACTGGTTTTCCTACTGAAGGTGCCCAACGGGCTATTTGTTTCCCCCGAAGGTGCCTGCCCATCGTGCCAAGTGACTGTTTCGGCCACCGAAACTGCACCAATGTGCTTATTTTCCCACAGAAGGTGCCCAACGTGCTACTTTTTCTCCGGAAGGTGCCTGCCCACCTTTCTGAGGGATTGTTTTGGCCACCGCAATTGCACCAAGGTGCTGATTTTCTCCACGAATGTGCCCAATGGGCTATTTTTCCTCCGAAGGTGCTTGCCCACTGTGCTAAGGGACTTTTTCGGCCACCTCAACTTCACATAGGTGCTGATTTTCCCACCGAAGGTGCCCAACGGGCTATTTTTTCCACCAAAGGTGCCTGCCAACCCTGCCAAGAGACTGTTTCGGCCACCGAAACTGCACGAACGTGCTGATTTTCCCACTGAAGGTTCCCAACGGGCTGTTTTTTTCCGCCAAAGGTACCTGGTCACCGTGCCAAAGCACTGTTTTGACCACCGAAACTACACCAAGGTGCTAATTTTCCTATCGAAGGTTCCCAACGGGCTATTTTTTCCCCCAAAGGTGCCTGCCCAAAGTGAAAAGGGACTGTTTCGGCCACTGCAACTGCACCAAAGTGCTGATTTTCCCTGCGAAGGTGCCCAACGGGCTATTTTTTCTCCGGAAGGTGCCTGCCTACCATGCCAAGGGACTGTTTCGGCAACCGCAATCCACCAAGGTGCTGATTTTCCCATCAAAGATGCCCAAAGGGCTATTTGTTTCCCCCAAAGGTGCCTGCCCACCGTGCCAAGGGACTTTTTCAGCCACCGAAACTACACCAGAGTGTTGATTTTCCCACCAAAGGTCCCCAACGGGTTATTTTTTCCCCCGAACGTTCCTGCCCACCATGCCAAGGGACTGTTCCAGCCACCGTAACTGCATCAAGGTGCTGATTTTCTCACCGAAGGTGCCCAATGGGTCATTTTTTACACCGAAGGTGCCAGCCCACCATGCCAAGTGACTGTTTCGGCCACAGAAACTGCACCAATGGACTGATTTTCCCACCGAAGGTTCCCAACGGGCTATTTTTCCCACGAAGGTGCCTACCCTCCATCCCAAGTGACTGTTTCGGCCATCAAAACTGCACCAACGTACTGATTTTCCCACCGCAGGTGCCCAACGGGCTATTTTCTCTCTGAAAGGTGCCTGCCCACCATGCCAAGGGACTGTTTCGGCCACCATAGCTGCACCAATGAGCAGATTCTCTCACCGAAGGTTCCCAACGGGCTATTTTTTCCCTCGAACGTGCCTACCCAGCATGCCAAGGGACTGTTGTGGCCACCGTAACTGCACCAACGTGCTGATTTTCTCACCGAAGGTGCCCAACGGGCTATTTTTTCCACCAAAGGTGCTTGCCCACCATGCCAAGTGACTGTTTCGGCCACCGAAATTGCACCAATGTATTGATTTTCCCACCGAATGTGTCCAACGGGCTATTTTTTCCCCCGAAGGTGCCTACCCACCATGCCAAGGGACTATTCCGACCACCGTAACTGCATCAAGGTGCTGATTTTCTCACCGAAGGTGCCCAACGGGCTATTTTTTTCATCGAAGGTGCCTGCCCCCAATGCCAAGTGACTGTTTCGACCACCGAAATTGCACCAATGTACTGATATTCCCACCGAAGGTGCCCAACGGGCTATTTTTTTCCCCCGAAGGTGCCTGCCCACCATCCCAAGTGATAGTTTTGACCACTGAAACTGCACCAATGTACTGATTTTCCCATCGCAGATGCCCAACAGGCTATTTTCCCTCTCGAAGGTGCCTGCCCACCATGTCAAGGCACTATTTCGGCCATCGCAGCTACACCAATGAGCTGATTTTCTCACTAAAGGTGCCTAATGGGCTATCTTTTCCACCAAAGGTGCCTGCTCAGCATGGCTAGGGATAGTTTCGACCACCGCAACTGCACCAACGTACTGATCTTCCTATCGAAGGTGCCGAACGGGCTATTTTTTCCTCCGAAGGTACCTGCCCATCGTGCCAAAGGACTGTTTCAGCCACCAAAACTGCACCAAGGTGCTGATTTTCCCACCAAAGGTGCCCAACAGGCTATTTTTTCTCCTGAAGGTGCCTGCCCACCGTGGCAAAGGACTATTTCGGCCACCACAACTCCACCAAAGTGTTGATTTTCCCACCGAAGCTGCCCAACGGGCTATTTTTTCCCCAAAAGGCTCTTGCCCACCGTGCTAAGGGACTTTTTCGGCCACCACAATTTCACGAAGGTGTTGATTTTCCCACCGATGGTTCCCAACGGGCTATTTTTTCCCCCGAAGGTGCCTGCCCACCGTGCTAAGGGACTTTTTCGGCCACCGCAATTTCACCAAGGTGTTGATTTTCCATCCGAAGGTTCCCAACGGGCTATTTTTTCCCCTGAAGGTGCTTACCCACTGTGTCAGGGGACTGTTTCATCCACCGCAACTACACCAAGGTGCTGATTTTCCCACCAAAGGTTCCCATCGGGCTATTTTTTTCCCCTGAAGGTGCCTGCTCACTGTGCCCAGGGACAGTTTCGGCCACTAAAATTGCTCCAAGTTGTTGATTTTACCACCGAAGTTTCCCAATAGGCTATTTTTTCGCCTGAGGGTGCTTGCCTACCATGCCAAGGGACTGTTTCGACCACTGAAACTGCACCAATGTGCTTATTTTCCCACCGAAGGTTCCTAACGGGCTATTTTTTCTTCCGAAGGTGCCTCCCTGCCATGCTAGGGGACTATTTCAGACTCCGCAACTGCAGCAAGGTGCCGATTTTCTCACCAAAGGTGCCCAATGGGCTATTTCTTCCACCGAAGGTGCCTGCCCACCGTGCCAAGGGGCTGTTTCTGCCATCGAAATTGCACCAATGTGCTAATTTTCCCACCGAAAGTGCCAGCGGGCTATTTTTTCTCCTGAAGGTGCCTGCCCACTGTGCCAAGGGATTGTTTTGGCCACCGAAACTCCACCAAGGTGCTGATTTTCCCACCAAAGGAGCCCAACGGGTTGTTTTTTCCCCCGAAGGTGCCTGCACACCGTGCGAAGTGAGTTGCAAGGGACTGTTTTGGCCACCGCAACTCCACGAAGGTGCTGATTTTCCCACCAAAGGAGCCCAACGGGCTGTTTTTTCCCCCGAAGGTGCCTGCCCACCGTGCGAAGTGACTGTTTTGACAACCACAACCTCACCAAGGTGTTGATTTTCCCACTAATTGTGCCCAACGGGCTATTTTTTCCCCGAAGGATTGTGCCCACTGTGCTAATGGCCTTTTTCGACCATCGCCACTTCACCAAGGTGCTGATTTTCCGAACGAAGGTGCCTGCTCACCATGCCAACAGGCCACCGCAAGTGGACCAAGGTTCTGATTTTCCCAACGAAGGTGCCCAACAGTCTATTTTTTCACCCGAAGGTGCCTGCCCACCGTGCCAAGGGACTATTTCGGGCACCGAAACTACAACAAGGTGCTGATTTTCTCACCGAAGGTGCCCAACAGGTAATTTTTCCCCCGAACGTGCCTTTCTACATTGCCAGGGGACCATTTCAGCCACCGAAACAGTACCAAGGTGCTGATTTTCCCACCGATGGTGCCCAACGAGCTATTTTTTCCCCCGAAGACGCCTGCCCACCGTGTCAAAGGACTGTTTCAGCCATCGCAACTACACCAGTGTACTGATTTTCTCACTGAAGGTGGCCAACGGGCTATTTGTTTCGCAAAAGGTGCCTGCCCACCATGCCAAGGGACTTTTTCCGCCACTGCAACTTCACCAAGGTGCTGATTTTCCCTCCGAATGGGCCCAACAGGCTATTTTTTCCCCCGAAGGTGCATGCCCACCTTGCCAAGGGAGTGTTTAGACCACCGCAACAGCACCAAGGTGTTGATTTTTACCACCGAAGGTGCCCAATGAGCTATTTTTTCCCTCGAAGGTGCCTGCCCACCGTCCTAAGGGATTGTTTCAACTACCACAATTGTACCAAGGTGCTAATTTTTCCCACCGAAGGTGCCCAATGGGCTATTTTTCACCCGAATGCGCCTACCCAATGTGCCAAAGGACTATTTCTGCCACCGAAACTACACCAAGGAGCTGATTTTCCCACCAAAGGTGCCTACTTACCATGCCAAGGGACTGTTTGGGCCATCGTAACTGCACCAACGTGCTGATTTTCCCATCGAAGGTGCCCAACGGTCTATTTTTTCCCCCGAAGGTGCCAGCCCACCATGCCAAGGGATTGTTTCGACCACCGCAATTGCACCAAGGCGCTGATTTTCCCACCGAAGGTGTCCAAAGGGGTATTTTTTCCCCGAATGTGCCTGCCCACCGTGCCGAGGGATTGTTTCGGCGACCGCAACAACACCAGGGTGTTGATTTTCCCACTAAAGGTTCCCAACAGGTTAATTTTTCCCTCGAAGGTGCCTGTTCACCGTTCCAAGGGACTGTTTTGGCGGCCGCAACTGCACCAATGTGCTGGTTTTCCCACCGAAGGTGCCTGCCCACCCTGCTAAGGGACTGTTTTGGCAACCGAAATTACACCAAGGTGCTGATTTTCCCATCGAAGGTGCCCAATTGCCTGTTTTTCCCCCGAATGTGCCTGCCCACCGTGATGATTGACTGTTTCGGCCACCGCAACAACACCAAGGAGCTGATTTTCCCACAGAAGGTGCCTATTTACCATGGCAAGGAACAATTTGGGCCATCGCAACTGCACCAACGTGCTGATTTTCCCACTAAAGGTGCCCAACGGGATATTTTTTCCCCCGAAGGTGCCTGCCCACCATGCCAAAGGACTGTTTCGGCCACCGAAACTCCACCAAGGAGCTGATTTTCCCACCGAAGGTGCCTACTTACCATGCCGAGGGACTGTTTAGGCCATCGCAATTGCACCAACGTGCTGATTTTCCCACTGAAGGTGCCCAACGGGCTATTTTTTCCCCCAAAGGTGCCTACCCACCATGCCAAGGGACTGTTTCAACCACCGCAATTGCACCAACGGGCTATTTTTCCCCCGAATGTGCCTCCCACCATGCCGAGGGACTGTTTCAGCCACAGCAACAACACCAAGATCCTGATTTTCCCACCAAAGGTGCCCAACGGGCTAATTTTTCCCTCGAAGGTGCCTGTCCACTGTTCCAAGGAAATGTTTCAGACACCGCAATTGCACCAATGTGCTGATTTTCCCAACGAAGGTGCCCAAAGGGCTATTTTTATCCCGAATGTGCCTGCCTATAGTGCCGAGGGACTGCTTCGGCCACCGCAATAACACCAAGCAGCTGATTTTCGCACCAAAGGTGCCCAACGAGCTAATTTTTCCCTCGAAGGTGCCTGCCCACCGTTCCAAGGGACTGTTTCGGCCACCGCAACTGTACCAACGTCCTGATTTTCCCACCGAAGGTGCCCAATAGGATGATTTTCCCACCGAAGGGCTATTTTTCCCCCAAATGTGCCTGCCCAATGTGCCATAGGACTGTTTCGGCTACCAAAACTGCACCAAGGAGCTGATTTTCCCACTGAAGGTGCCTACTTACCTTGCCAAGGGATTGTTTCGGCCACCACAACTACACCAAGGTGCTGATTTTCCCACTAAAGGTGCCCAACGGGATAATTTTTCCCTCGAAGGTGCCAGCCCACCGTTTCAAGGGACTGTTTCGGCCACCGCAACTGCATCAATGTGCTGATTTTCCCACGGAAGGTGCCTAACGGGCTATTTTTTCTACCGAAGGTGCCTACTTACCCTGCCAAGGGACTGTTTAGGCCATCGCAACTGTACCAACGTCCTGATTTTCCCACCGAAGGTGCCCAACGGCTATTTTTTCCCTCGAAGGTGCCTGCCCAGTATGCCAAGGGATTGTTTCGACCACCGCAATTGCACCAAGGTGTCCAACAGGCTATTTTTTCCCCGAATGTGCCTGCCCACCGTGCCGAGGGACTGTTTCGGGCACCACAACTGCACCAAGATGCTGATTTTCCCACCGATGGTGCCCAATGGGCTATTTTTTCTCTCGAAGGTGCCTGCCAACCGTTCCAAGGGACTGTTTTGGCCATCGCAATTGGAACAACATGCTGATTTTCCCGTCGAAGGTGCCTGCCCACCGTGCTAAGGGAAATTTCGGCCACCGAAATTGCAGCAAGGTGCTGATTTTCCCACCGAAGGTTCCTAACAGGCCATTTTTTCCACCGAAGGTGCAAGCCCACCGAGCCAAGGGACTATTTTGGCCATCGTAACTGCAACAACGTGCTGATTTTCCCTCTGAAGGTATCGAACTGGCTATTTTTTCCCCCGAATGTTCCTCAACGGGATAATTTTTCCCTCAAAGGTGCCAGCCCACCGTTTCAAGGGACTGTTTCGGCCACCGCAACTGCAACAACGTGCTGATTTTCCCTCTGAAGGTATCGAACTGGCTATTTTTTCCCCCGAATGTTCCTGGCCACCGTGCCAAGGGACTGTTTCGGCCACCAAAACTACACCAAGATGCTGATTTTCCCACCGAAGGTGCCCAAGGGACTACTTTTTCTCCTGAAGGTGCCTGCCCACCGCGACAAGGGACAGTTTCGGTCACCACAACTCCACCAAGGTGCTGATTTTCCCACCAAAGCTGCCCAACGAGCTATTTTTTCCCTAAAGGTGCCTGCCCATCGTGCTAAGGGACTTTTTCGGTCACCACAATTTCACCAAGGTGTTGATTTTCCCACCGAAGGTTCCTAACGGGCTATTTTTTCCCCCGAAGGTGCCTGCCCACCATGCCAAGGGACTGTTTCGGACACCACAACGTCACCAAGGTGCTGATTTTCCCACTAAACGTTCCCAACGGGCTATTTTTTCCCCCGAAGGTGCTTACCGGATTTTCCCACCGAAGGTTCCCATCGGGCTATTTTTTTCCCCTCAAGGTGCCTGCCCACCATGCTGAGGGACAGTTTTTGCCACCAAAATTGCACCAAGTTGTTGATTTTACCATCGAAGTTTCCCAACGGGTTATTTTTTCCTCCGAAGGTGCCTGCCCACCATGCCAAGGGACTGTTACGGCCACCGAAGCTGCACCAATGTGCCTGTTTTCCCACCGAAGATGCCGAATGAGCTATTTTTTCTTCCGAAGGTGCCTGCTCGCCGTGCCAAGGGACTATTTCGGACTCCGTAACTGCACCAAGGTGTCGATTTTCAGAGCAAAGGTGCCCAACGGGCGATTTCTTCCACCGAAGGTGCCTGCCCAACGTGCCAAGGGACTGTTTTTGCCACCGAAATTGCACCAATGTGTTGATTTTCCCACTGAAGGTGCCCAACGGGCTATTTTTTCTCCTAAAGGTGCCTGCCTACCGTGCCAAGGGACTGTTTTGGCCACCGCAACTCCACCAAGGTGCTGATTTTCCCACCAAAGGTGCCTAACGGGCTATTTTTTCCCCCGAAGGTGCTTGCCAACCGTGCCAAGGGACTGTTTTGACCACCGCAACTTCACCAAGGTGCTGATTTTCCTACCGATGGTGCCCAACGGGCCATTTTTTCCCCCGAAGGTGCTTGCCCACTGTGCTAATGGCATTTTTCGACCATCGCAACTTCACCAAGGCGCTGATTTTCCCACCGAAGCTGCCCAAAGGGCTATTTTTCCCACGAAGATGCCCGCCAACCGTGCCAAGGGACTATTTAGGCCACCGAAACTGCACCAACAGGATGATTTTCCCACCGAAGGTGCCGAACAGGCTATTTTTTCCCCCAATGGTGCCTGCCCACCGTACCAAGGGACTGTTTTCGCCACCGAAACTACACTAATGTGCTGATTTTTCCACCGAAGGTGCATGACGGGCTATTTTTTCTCCGGAAGGTGTCTGCCCACCCTGCCAAGGGACTGTTTCTGCCACCGCAACTTCACCAAGGTGCTAATTTTCCCACCGAAGGAGCCCAACGGGCTATTTTTTCCCACGAAGGTGCCTGCTCACCGTGCCAAATGGCCACCGCAAGTGCACCAAGGTGCTGATTTTCCCACCGAAGTTGCCCAACCGTCTATTTTTTCCCCCGAAGGTGCCTGCTCACCGTGCCAAACGGCCACCGTAAGTGTACCAAGGCGCTGATTTTCCCACTGTGCCAACGGGCTATTTTTTCCCCCGAAGGTGCCTACCCACCATGCCAAGGGACTGTTTCGACCACCGCAATTGCATCAAGGTGCCTAACGGGCTGTTTTTTCCCTGAATGTGCCTGCCCAACGTGCCGAGGGACTGTTTCGGCCACGACAACTGCACCAAGGTGCTGATTTTCCCACCGATGGTGCCCAATGAGCTATTTTTTCTCTCGAAGGTGCCTGCCAACCGTTCCAATGGACTGTTTCGGCCACTGCAATTGGAACAACATGCTGATTTTCCCACCGAAGGTGCCTAACGGGCTATTTATTCTCCCGAAGGTGCCTGCCCACCGTGCTAAAGGAATTTTCAGCCACCGAAATTGCACCAAGGTGCTGATTTTCCCACCGAAGGTTCCTAACAGGCCATTTTTTCCCCCGAAGGTGCAAGCCCACCGAGCCAAGGGACTGTTTCGGCTATCGTAACCGCAACAACGTGCTGATTTTCCCTCCGAAGGTATCGAATGGGCTATTTTTTCCCCTGAACGTGCCTGCCCGCCGTGCCAAGGGACTGTTTCAGCCACCAAAACTACACCAAGATCTTGATTTTCCCACCGAAGGTGCCGAAAGGGCTATTTTTTCCCCCAAAGGTGCCTGCCACCGTGCCAAGGGACTGTTTCGGCCATCGAAACTGCACCAAGGAGCTTATTTTACCACCGAAGATGCGCAATGGGCTATTTTTTCCCCCAAGGGTGCTTGCCCACCGTGCCAAGGGACTATTCCGGCAACCGCAACTCCACCAAGGTGCTGATTTTCCCCACAAAATTGCCCAACTGGCTATTTTTTCTCTCGAACGTGCTTGCCCACCATGCGAATTGGCTGTTTCAACCACCGCAACTTCACCAAGGTGCTGATTTTCCCACCGAAGGTTCCCAACGGCTATTCTTTCCCTAAAAGGTGCCTGCCCACCGTGCCAAGGGACTTTTTCGGCCACCGCAACTTAACCAATGTGCTTATTTTCCCACCAAAGGTGCCCAGCGGGCTACTTTTTCTCCCGAAGGTGCCTACCCACAATTCCAAGGGATTGTTTCAGCCACTGTAGTTGCACCAAGGTACTGATTTTCTCATCGAAGGTGCCTAACGGGCTATTTTTTCCACCAAAGGTGCCTACCCACCGCACTAAGGGACTTTTTCGGCCACCGCAACTTCACCAAGGTACTGATTTTCCCACTGAAGTTTCGTAACGAGCTATTTTTTTCCACCGAAGGTGCCTGCCCACCGTGCCAAGGGAATGTTTCGGCCACTAAAACTGCATCAAGGAGCTAATTTTCCCACCGAAGGTGCCCAACGGGATATTTTTTCCACCGAAGGTGCCAACTTACCATGCCAGAGGACTGTTTAGGCCACCGCAACTGCACCAACGTGCTGGTTTTACCACAGAAGGTGCCCAACGGGATATTCTTTCCACCGAAGGTGTCAACTTACCATGCCAAGGGACTATTTAGGCCATCGCAACTGCACCAACGTGCTGGTTTTATCACCGAAGGTGCCCAACGGGCTATTTTTTTCGCCGAAGGTGCCTGCCCACCGTTCCAAGGGACTGTTTCGACCACCGCAATTACACCAAGGTGCTGATTTTCCCACCGAATGTGCCCAACTGGCTATTTTTTCTCTCGAACGTGCCTGCCCACCATGCGAAGGGACTGTTTCAATCACCGCAACTTCACCAAGGCGCTGATTTTCTCACCGAAGGTTACTAAAAAGCTATTTTTCCCCCGAAGGTGCTTGCCAAAGGTGAAAAAGGATTGTTTTGGCCACCGAAACTACACCAAGGTGCTGATTTTCCCACTGAAGGTGCCCAACGGGCCATTTGTTTCCCACTAAGGTGTCTGCTAACCGTGCCAAGTGACTGTTTCGACCACCGAAACTTCACCAATGTGCATATTTTCCCACCGAAGGTGCCCAACGGGCTACTTTTTCTCCCGAAGGTGCCTACCCACCGTTCCAAGGGACTGTTTAGGCCACCGCAATTGCACCAAGCTGCTGATTTTCTCACCGAAGGTGCCCAATGGGCTATTTTTTCCACTGAAGGCGCCTGCCCACCGTGTTAAGAAAGTTTTTCGGCCATCGAAACTTTACCAAGGAGCTGATTTTCCCACCGAAGGTGCCTACTTACCATGCCAAGGTACTGTTTAGGCCATTGCAACTGCACCAAGGTGCTGATTTTCCCACCGAAGGTGCCCAACGGGCTATTTTTCCCCCGAATGTGCCTACCCACCATGCCGAGGGACTGTTTCGGCCACCGAAACAGCACCAAGGTGCTAATTTTCCCAGCGAAGTTGCCCAACGGGCTAATTTTTCCCTCGAAGATGCCTGCCCAGCGTTCCAAGGGACTGTTTCGGCCACTGCAACTGCATCAATGTGCTGATTTTCCCACTGAAGGTGCCTAACGGGCTATTTTTTCCACCGAAGGTGCCTACTTACCATGCCAAGGGACTGTTTAGGCCATCGCAACTGCACCAACGTCCTGATTTTCCCACCAAAGGTGCCCAACGGGCTATTTTTTCCCCGAAGTTGCCTGCCCACCATGCCAAGGGACTGTTTCGACCAGCGCAATTGCACCAAGGTGCCCAACGGGCTATTTTTTCCCCGAATGTGCCTGCCTACCGTGCCGAGGGAATGTTTCGGCCACCACAACTGCACCAAGGTGCTGATTTTCCCACCGATGGTGCCCAACGGGCTAGTTTTTCTCTCAAAGGTGCCTGCCAACCGTTCCAAGGGACTGTTTAGGCCACCGCAATTGCACCAAGGTGCTGATTTTCCCACCGAATGTGCCCAACTGGCTATTTTCTCTCTCAAACGTGCCTGCCCACCATGCGAAGGGACTGTTTCAACCACCGCAACTTCTCCAAGGCACTGATTTTCCCACCGAAGGTGCACAACGGCCTATTTTTCCCCCTAAGGTGTCCGCCCACTGTGCCAAGGGACTTTTTCGGCCACCACAACTGCACCAAAGTGCTGATTTTCCCACTGATGGTGCCCAACGGGCTATTTTTTCTCTCAAAGGTGCCTGCCAACCGTTCCAAGGGATTGTTTCAGCCACCACAATTGGAACAATGTGCTGATTTTCCCACCGAAGGTCCCTAACGGGCTATTTGTTCTCCCGAAGGTGCCTACCCACCGTGCTAAGGGACTGTTTCGGCCACCGAAATTGCACAAAGGTGCGGATTTTCCCACCGAAGGTTCCTAACAGGCCATTTTTTCCCCCGAAGGTGCATGCCCACTGAGCCAAAGGACTGTTTCGGCCACCGTAATTGCAACAACGAGCTGATTTTCCCTCTGAAGGTATCGAACGGGCTATTTTTTCCCTCAAATGTGCCTGCCCACCGTGCCAAGGGACTGTTTCGGCCACCAAAACTGCACCAAGATGCTAATTTTCCCACCAAAGGTGCCCAAAGGGCTATTTTTCCCCCAAAGATGCCTGCCATCGTGCCAAGGGACTATTTCGGCAACCGCAACTCCACCAACGTGTTAATTTTCCCCACGAAGGTGCCCAATTGGCTATTTTTTCTCTCGAACCTACTTGCCCACCGTGCAAAGGGACTGTTTCAACCACCGCAACTTCACCAAGGTGCTGATTTTCACACCGAAGGTGCCCAACGGGCTATTTTTTCCCCCGAAGTTGTCTGCTCACCGTGCCAAGTGACTGTTTCGGCCACCGAAAGTGCACCAATGTGCGTATTTTCCCACCGAAGGTGCCTAACGGGCTACTTTTTCTCCCGAAGGAGCCTACCCACCATTCCAAGGGACTGTTTATGCCACAGCAATTGCACCAAGCTGCTGATTTTCTCACCGAAGGTGCCTAACGGGCTATTTTTTCCTCTGAAGGTGCCTGCCCACCATGCTAAGGAGCTTTTTCGGCCACCACAACTTCATCAAGGAGCTGATTTTCCCACCGAAGGTGCGTACTTACCATGCCAAGGGACTGTTTAGGCCATTGCAACTGGCACCGACCAAGATGCTGATTTTCCCACCGAAGGTGCCCAGCGGGCTTTTTTCTCCGCCGAAGGTGCCTGCCCACCGTGGGAAGGGAGTGTTTCAGCAATCGCAACTGCACCAAGGTACTGATTTTCCACCTAAGGTGCGCAATGGGCTATTTTTTCCCCTAAAGGTGTCTCCCCACCGTGCCAAGGCACTATTTTGGCCACCAAAACAGCACCAACATGCTTATTTTCCCACTGAAATTGACCAATGGGCTATTTTTTTCCCCGATGGTGCCTGCCCACCATTCCAAGGGACCGTTTCGCCCACCAACAAGCTGATTTTCCCACCATTCCAAGGGACTGTTTAGGCCACCGAAACCGCACCAAGGTACTGATTTTCCCGCCGAAGGTGCTCAACGTCATATTTTTTCCCCCAAAGGTGCCTATCCATGGTGCCAAGTGACTGTTTTGGCCACCGCAACTGCACCAAGGTGCTAATTTTCCCACCGAAGATGCCCAACGGGCTATTTTTTTCTCCGGAAGGTGCCTGCTCGATCTGCCAGGGGACTATTTTGGCCACCAAAACTGCAC
Source organism: Erythroxylum suave (assembly GCA_027563595.1). NCBI lineage: Eukaryota > Viridiplantae > Streptophyta > Magnoliopsida > Malpighiales > Erythroxylaceae > Erythroxylum > Erythroxylum suave. The sequence goes on along the minus strand of JAOSBN010118274.1, from coordinate 34,479 downwards.
CAATGTGCTGATTTTCCCAACGAAGGTTCCAAACGGGCTATTTTTTCCCCAAAGGTTCCTCCCACCATGCCAAGTGGCTGTTTCGGCACTGAAACTGCAACAAGGTGCTGATTTTCCCACCGAAGGTGCCCAACAGGTTATTTTTTCCACCGAAGATGCCTGCCCGATGCGTCAAGGGACTGTTTCGGCCACCGCAACTGTACCGTGTTGATTTTCCTACCGAAGGTGCCCAACGGGCTATTTTTTCCTCTGAAGGCGCCTGCCCACCGTGCCAAGGGACTGTTTCGGCCACCGCAACTATACCAAGGTGTTGATTTTCACACCATAGGTGCCCAACGGGCTATTTTTTCCCCCGAATGTGCCTGCCTACCGTGCCAAGGGATTGTTTCGGGCACCGCAACTGCACCAAGCTGCTCATTTTCCCACCGAAGGTTCCCAACGGGCTATTTTTTCCCCCGAAGTTGTCTACCCACCATGCCAAGGGACTGTTTTGGGCACTGCAACTGCACTATGGTGCTGATTTTCCCACCGAAGGTCCCCAACGTGCTAGTTTTTCCCCCGATCGTGCTTGCCGATAGTTCCAAGGGACTGTTTCAGCCACCGTAACGGCACCAAGGTGCTGATTTTCCCGCCGAAGGTGCCCAATGGGCTACTTTTTCCCAACGAAGGTGCCCAACAGGCTACTTTTTCACTCCGAAGGTGCTTGCCTATTATGCCAAGGGACTGTTTCGGCCACCCTAACAGCACCAACGTGCTGATTTTTCCACCGAATGTGCCCAACGGGTTATTTTTTTCCCCGAAGGTGTCTATCCACAGTGTCAAGGCATTGTTTTGGCCATCACAATTGCAATAAGGTGCTGATTTTCCCACCGAACGTGCCCAACGGGCTATTTTTTCCCCCGAAGGCGCTTGCCCACTATGCCAAGGGACTGTTTCTGCCACCCCAACTGCAACAAGGTGTTGATTTTCCCACCGAAGGACCCCAACAGGCTATTTTTTCCCCCGAAGTTGCCTGCCCATCTTGCCAAGGGACTGTTTTGGCGACCGCACCTGCACCAAGGTGCTGATTTTCCAGCCAAACATGCCTAACGGGCTATTTTTTCCATTGAAGGTGCTTGTCCACTGTGCCAAGGGACTATTTTGGCCACTCCAACAGCACTAACGTGCTGATTTTTCCACAGAATGTGCCCAACGGGTTATTTTTTTCCCCGAAAGTGTCTGCCCACAGTGTCAAGGCATTGTTTTGGCCATCGCAATTCCAACAAGGTGCTGATTTTCCCACCGAACGTGCCCAATGGGCTATTTTTTCCCCGGAAGGAGCCTGCCCACTTTGCCAAGGGACTATTTCTGCCACCCCGACTACACCAAGGTGCTGATTTTCCCACCGAAGGTCCCCAACGGGCTATTTTTTCCCCAGAAGGTGCCTGCCCACCGTGCCAAGGCACTGTTTAGGCCACCGAAACTGCACCAACGTACTGATTTTCCCACCGAAGGTGCCTAACGGGCTATTTTTTCCCCCGAAGGTGCCTAACGGACCAAGGGACTGTTTCGGCACCAAAACTGCATCAAGGTGCTGATTTTCCCACCAAAAGTGCCCAATGGGCTATTTTTTCCCCCAAAGGTGCCTGCCCACCCTTTCAAGGAACTGTTTTGGCCACCGCAACTGCACCAAGGTGCTGATTTTCCCACAAAAGGTGTCCAACCGGTAATTTTTTCCCCCGAAGGTGCCTGCCCGATGAGCCAAGGGACTGTTTTGGCGACCGCAGCTGCGCCAACGTACTGATTTTCCTACGGAAGGTGCCTACCCATCGTGCCAAGGGACTATTTCAGCACAAAAACTACACCAAGGTGCTGATTTTCCCACCGAAGTTGCCCAACGAGCTATATTTTCCCCGAAGGTGCCTACCCGCCGTGCCAAGGGACTCTTTCGGCCATCGTAACTGTACCAAGGTGTAGATTTTCCCACCAAAGGTGCCCAAAGGGCTATTTTTTCCCCCTAAGGTCCCTGCCCACCATGCCAAAGGATTGTTTCGGCCACCACAACTACACCAAGGTGCTAATTTTCCAACCGAAGTTGCCCAACGGGCTATATTTTCCCACCAAGGTGTTTGCCCACCATGCCAAGGCATTGTTTTCTCCATCGCAACTGCAACAAGCTGCTGATTTTTCCACAGAAGGTGCCGAACGGGCTATTTTTCCCCCGAAGGTGCCTGCACACTATGCCAAGGGATTGTTTCGTCCACCCCAATTGCACCATGGCGCTGATTTTGCCACCGAAGGTGCCCAACAGGCTATTTTTCCCTCGAAGGTGCCTGCCCACTGTGCCAAGGGACTGTTTCGGCCAACGCAATTGCACCAAGGTGCTGATTTTCCCACCGAAGGTGCCCAACGGGCTATTTTTTCCGCCTGAGGTGCCTGCCCGTTAAGCCAAGGGACTGTTTCGACCACCGCAACTGCACCAACCGGCTATTCTTTCCCTCGAACATGCCTGCCCACCATTTTAAGGGACTGTTTCAGCCGCCAAAACTGCATCATCGTGCTGATTTTCCCATCGAAGGTGCCCAGCGGGCTATTTTTCCCCCGAAGGTGCCTCCCACCATGCCAAGCGACTGTTTCGAAATCGAAGCTACACCAAGGTGTTGATTTTTCCATCGAATGTGCCCAACGGGTTATTTTTTCCCCCGAAAGTGTCCGCCCACCATGTCAAGGCATTGTTTTGGCCATCGCAATTGCAACAAGGTGCTGATTTTCCCACCGAAAGTGCCCAACGGGCTATTTTTTCCCGTGAAGGTGCTTGCCCACTGTGCCAATGGACTTTTTCGGCTCCAAAATTGCACCAACCTACTGATTTTTCCACCAAAAGTGCCCAACGGGCTATTTTTTCCCCCGAAGGTGCCTACCAACTGTGCTAAGGGACTGTTTTGGCCACCGCAACTGCACCAAAGTATTGATTTTCCCATCGAAGGTGCCCAACTGCACCAAAGTGTTGATTTTCCCCGAAGGCGTCTGACCACTGTGCCAAGGCACTGTTTTGGCCACCAAAACAGCACCAACGTGCTGATTTTCCCACCAAAGTTGATCAATGGGCTATTTTTTTTCCCCCGAAGGTGCCTGCCCACTGTTCCAAAGGACTGTTTCGGCCATCGAAACTGCACCAATGTGCTGATTTTCCCACCGAAGGTGCCTACCCACCATGACAAGGGACTGTTTCAGCACCGAAACTGCACCAAGGTGCTGATTTTCCCACCGAAGGATCCCAACGAGCTATTTTTTCCGCCAAAGCCGCCTGCTCGCCGTGTCAAGGGACTATTTTGGCCACCGTAACTTCACCAAGATGCTGATTTTCCCACCGAAGGTGGCCAATGAGATATTTTTTCCCCCAAAGTTGCCTGTCTACAGTGCCAAGGGACTGTTTTGGCCACCGCAACTGCCCCAACGTGCTGATTTTCCCACCGAAGGTTCCCAACGGGCTATTTTTTCCCTCGAAGGTGCCTACCCACTATGCCAAGGAACTGTTTCGGCCACTCCAACTGCAAAAAGCTGATTTTCCACTGAAGGTGCCCAACGGGCTATTTTTTCCCCCGAAGGTGCCTGCCCACCATGCGAAGGCACTGTTTCGGCCACCGCAATTACACCAACGTGCTGATTTTCACACCCAAGGTGCCCAACAGGCTATTTTTTCCCCCAAAGGTGCCTGCCTGATGAGCCAAGGGACTGTTTTGGCCAACGAAACTACACCAACGAGCTATTTTTGCGCCCAAACGTGCGTGCCCACCAATCCAAGGGAATGTTTCGACCACCGTAACTGCACTAACGTGCTGATTTTCCCACCCAAGGTGCCGAACGAGCTATTTTTTCCCCCAAAGGTGCCTGCTTGATGAGCCAAGGGACAGTTTTGGCCAATGAAACTGCACCAACGGGCTATTTTTGCCCTTGAACGTGCCTGCCCACCAATACAAGGGAATGTTTCAGCCACCAAAACTGCATCAACGTGCTGATTTTCCCATCAAAGGTGTCCAAAGGGCGATTTTTTCCCCCAAAGGTGCCTCCCTTCATGCCAGCAACTGTATCGGAATCGAAACTGCAACAGGGTGCTGATTTTTTCGCCAAATGTGCCCAACGGGTTATTTTTTCCCTCGAAGGTTCCTGCCTGCTGTGCCAAGGGACTATTTTGGCCACCGCAACAGCACCAACGGGCTATTTTTTCCCCCGAACGTGCTTGCCCACCATTCCAAGGGACTGTATCGGCCATCGAAACTGCATCAACGTGCTGATTTTCCCATTGAAGGTGCCCAACGGGTTATTTTTTCCCCCGAAGGTGCCACCCACCATGCCAAGGGACTGTTTCGGAATCGAAACTGCGCCAAGGTGCTCATTTTTCCACCGAATGTGCCCAACGGGTTATTTTTTGCCCCGAAGGTGCCTGCCCACGGTGCCAAGGGACTATTTGGCCACCGCAACTGCACCGTACTGATTTTCCCACCGGAGGTGCCCAACGGGCTATTTTTTCCCCCGAAGATGCCTGCCTACTCTGCCAAGTGACTATTTCGGCCACCGTAAATGTACCAACGTGTAGATTTTAACAACGAAGTTCCCTAACGGGCTATTTTTTCCCCCGAAGGTGCCTACCCGATGAGACAAGGGAATGTGTTGGCCACCGCAACTGCACCAACGAGCTATTTTTTCCCCCGAACGTGCCTGTCCACCATTCCAAGAGACTATTTCAGCCACCGAAACTGCATCAATGTGCTGATTTTCCCATCGAAGGTGTCCAACGGGCTATTTTTTCCCCCAAAGGTGCCTCCCACCATGCCAAGGACTGTTTCGGCACGGAAACTGGACCAAGGTGCTGATTTTTCCACCCAATGTGCCCAACCGGTTATTTTTTCCCACGAAGCTGCCGGCCTGCCATGCCAAGGGATTGTTTCGACCACGGCAACTGCACCAAGGTGCTGATTTTCCCACCGAAGGAGCCCAACAGGTTATTTTTTCCCCCGAAGGTGCTTGCCCAATGTGCCAAGGGATTGTTTCGGTCACCGCAACTGCATCAAGGTGCTGACTTTCCCAGCGAAGGTGCGCAATAGGCTATTTTTTCCCCCGAAGGTGTCTGCCCAGCGTGCCAAGGCACAATTTCGACCATCGCAACTGCACCAAGGTTTTGATTTTCCCACCGAAGGAGCTAAACTGCCTATTTTTTCCCCCGAAGGTGCCTGTCCACCGTGCCAAGGGACTGTTTTGGCCATCCTAACTGCACCAAGGTGCTGATTTTCTCACCGAAGGTACCCAACTGGCTATTTTTTGCCCTGATTGTGCCTGCCGACAGTGCCAAGGGACTGTTTCAGCCACCGTAACGGCACCAAGGTGCTGATTTTCCCACCAAAGGTGTCCAACCAGCTATTTTTTCTCCCGAAGGTGCCTGGCCTGCCAAGGCCACCGCAACTGCACCAAGGTGCTGATTTTCCTAACGAAGGTGCCCAATGGGTTATTTTTTCCCTCCGAAGGTGCCTGCCCATCTTGCCAAGGGACTGTTTTAGCCACCGCATCTGCACCAAGGTGCCGATTTTCCCACCGAACGTGCCCAACGGGCTATTTTTTCCCCCGAAGGTGCGTACCCATTGTGCCAACGGACTATTTCGACCATCGCAACTGCAACAAGGTGCTGATTTTCCCACTGAAGGTGCCCAAAGGGCTATTTTTTCTACCGAAGGTGCCCGCCCACTGTGACAAGGGACTGTTTCGGCCAACGCAACTGCACCAAAATTTGATTTTCCCACCGAAGTTGCCCAACGGGCTATTTTTTCCACCGAAGATGCCTGCACATCATGCGAAGGGACTATTTTGGGCATCGCAACTGCACCAAGGTGTTGATTTTCCTAGCGAAGATGCCCAACGGGCTATTTTTTCCCACGAAGATGCCTGCCCAATGTGCCAAGGGACTGTTTTGGCCACCGCAACTAAACCGAGTTGATTTTCGCAGCGAAGGTGCCCAACGGGCTATTTTTTTCCCCGAAGGTGCCTACCCGCCTTGCCAAGGGACTGTTTCGGCCACCGTAACTGTGCCAACGTGTTGATTTTCCGATCAAAGTTGCCAGTGGGCTATTTTTTCCCTCCGAAGGCGCCTGCCTATCTTGCCAAGGGACTGTTTCGGCCACCGCATCTGCTCCAAGGTGCTGATTTTGCCATCGAAGTTGGCCAATGGGATATTTTTTCACGCAAAGGCACTTGCCGACGGTGCCAAGGGACTGTTTTGGCCCTCGGAACTACACCAACCTGTTGATTTTCCCACCGAAGGTTCCCAACCGACTATTTTTTCCCCCGAAGGTGCCTGTCCACGGTGCCAAGGCACTGTTTTGGGCACCGCAACTGCACCGTACTGATTTTCCCACGGAAGGTGCCCAACGGGCTATTTTTTCCCCCGAAAGTGCCTGCCTACCTTGCCCACGGAAGGTGCCCACTATTCCAAGGGACTGTTTCGGCCACCGAAACTGCATTAACGTGTTGATTTTCCCATCGAAGGTGTCCAACGGGCTATTTTTTCCCCCAAAGGTGCCTCCCACCGTGCCAAGGGACTGTTTCGGCACAGAAACTGCACCAAGGTGTTCATTTTTCCACCCAATGTCCCCAACTGGTTATTTTTTCCCACTGAAGGTGCTTGCCCACCATTCCAAGGGATTGTTTCGGCCACCGAAACTGCATCAACGTGATGATTTTGCCACCCAAGGTAACCAATGGGCTTTTTTTTTCTCTCGAAGGTGCCTGCCGACTGTGCCAAGGGACTGTTTCGGCCAATGCAACTGCACCAAGATGCTGATTTTTCCACTGAAGGTGCTCAATAGGCTAGTTTTTCCCCCGAAGGTGCTTGCCCACCTTGCCAAGGGACTGTTTGGGCCACCAAAACTGCACCTACGTGCTGATTATCCCACCGAGGGTGCCCAACAGGCTATTTTATCCCCCAAAGGTGCCTGCCCACCGTTTCAAGGGATTGTTTCTGCCATTGAAATTGCATCAACGTGCTGATTTTCCCACCTAAGGCACCCAACGGGCTATTTTTTCCCCCGAAGGTGCCTACGCACCGTGCCAAGGGACTGTTTCAGCCACCGTAACTGCAGCAAAGTGCTGATTTTCCCACCGAAGGTGCCCAACGGGCTATTTTTTCCCCGAAAGTGTCTCCCCACCGTTCCAAGCCACTGTATTGGCCACCAAAACTGCACCAACATGCTGTTTTTCCCATCGAAGGTGCCCAACGGGCTATCTTTTCCCTCGAAGGTGGCTCCCACCATGCCAAGGCACTATTTCGGCACCGAAACTGCATCAAGGTGCAGATTTTTCCACCGAATGTGCCCAACGGGTTATTTTTTCCTCCGAAGGTGTCTGCCCACTATGCCAAGGCATTGTTTTGGCCATCGCAACTCTAACAAGGTGCTGATTTTCCCACCAGAGGTGCCCAACGGGCTATTTTTTCTCCCGAAGGTGCCTGCCCACTGTGCCAAGGGACTGTTTCGACCACCCCAACTTCACCAAGGTGCTGATTTTGCCACCGAAGATGCCCAACGGGCTATGTTTTCCCCCAAAGGTGCCTGCCCACTGTGCCAAGGTACTGTTTCGGCCAACATAACTGCACCAAGGTGCTGATTTTCCCACCTAAGGTGTCCAACGAGCTATTTTTTTCCCCGAATGTGCCTGCCCACCGTTCCAAGGGACTCTTTTTGCCACCGAAACTACATCTGTGCTGATTTTCCCACCGACGGTGCCCAATGGGCTATTTTTTCCCATGAAGGTTCCTGCCCACCGTGCCAAGGGACTGTTTTAGCCACTGCAGCTGCACCAAAGTGCTGATTTTCCCACCCAAGGTGCCCAACGGGATATTTTTTCCCCCGAAAGTGTCTCCCCACCGTGCCGAGGCACTATTTTGGCCACCAAAACTGCACCAATGTGTTGATTTTCCCACCAAAGCTGACCAATGGGCTATTTTCTTCCCTCGAAGGTGTTTGCCCACCATTCCAAGGGACTGTTTCGGCCACCAAAACTGTACCAACATTCTGATTTTCCGACCGAAGGTGCCCAACGGGCTATTTTTTCCCCCGAAGGTGCCTAGCCGCCTTGCGAAGGGACTATTTCGACGACCGCAACTACACGAAGGTGCTGATTTTCTCACCGAAGGTGGCCAACGGGATATTTTTTCCACCAATGGTGCCTACCCACGGTGCCAAAGGACTGTTTTTTGCCTTCGCAACTGCACCAACATGCTGATTTTCCCACCGAAGGTTCCCAACGGGCTATTTTTTCCACCGAAGGTTCCTGCCCACCGTACGAAGGGACTGTTTCAGCATCGAAACTGCACGAAGTTGCTGATTTTCCCACTGAAGGAGCCCAACGGGCTATTTTTTCCCCCGAAGGTGCCTGCCCGCCTTGCCAAGGGACTATTTCGACCACCGCAACTTCACCAAGGTGCTAATTTTCCCATCGAAGGTGGCTAATGGGATATTTTTCCCCCAAACGTGCTTTCCCACTGTGCCAAAGGACTGTTTTGACCACCGCAACTGTACCAACATGTTGATTTTCCCACCAATGGTTCTATTTTTTCCACCGAAGATGCCTGCCCACCGTGCGAAGGGACTATTTCGGCCACCACAACTGCACCAAGGTGCTAATTTTCCTAGCAAAGGTGGCCAACCGGCTATTTTTTCCTCCGAAGGTGCCTGCCCAATGTGCCAAGGGACTGTTTTGGCCACCGCAACTAAACCGTGTTGATTTTCCCACCGAAGGTGCCCAACGAGCTATTTTTTCCCCCGAAGGTGCCTGCGCACCTTGCCAAGGGACTGTTTCGGCCACCGTAACTACACCAACGGGCTATTTCTTCCCCCGAATGTGCCTGCCCACCGTTCCAAGGGACTATTTCGACCACCGCAACTATACCAAGCTGTTAATTTTCCCACCGAAGGTTCCCAACTGGCTATTTTTTCCCCCCAAGGGACCAAGGGACTATTTCGGCCACTGCAACCGCACCAAGGTGCTGATTTTCCCACCAAAGGGGATCAATAGATTATTTTTTCCCCAGAAAGTGCCTGCCCACCGTGCCAAGGGACTGTTTTGGCGACCGCAACTGCACCAAGGTGCTCACTTTCCCACCGAAGGTGCCCAATGGACTATTTTTTTCCCCGAAGGTGTCTCCCCACTGTGCCAAGGCACTATTTCAGCCATCGTAATTGTACCAAGGTTCTTATTTTTCCTCCGAAGGTGGCAAACGGGGCATTTTCTCCCTCGAAGGCGCCTGCCCACCGTGCCAAGTGACTCTTTTGTCCATCGCGGCTACATCAAGGTGCTGATTTTCCCACCGAAGGTACCCAACGTGCTATTGTTTCCCTCGATCGTGCCTGCTGATAGTGCCAAGGGACTGTTTCGGCCACCGCATCTGCACCAAGGTGCTGATTTTCCCACCGAACGTGTCCAACGGGCTATTTTTTCCACCGAAGGTGCATGCCGACTGTGCCAAGGGACTGTATCGACCACAGTAACGGCACCAAAGTGTTGATTTTCCCACTGAAGGTGCCTAACGGGCTAATTTTTCCCCTGAAGGTGCTTGCCTGATGTGCCAAGGGACTGTTTTCAACACCGCAACTACACCGTGCTGATTTGACCACCGAAGGTGCCCAACGGGCTATTTGTTCTCCTGAAGGTGCCTGCCCATCGTGCCAAGGCCGCCGCAACTGCACCAAGGTGCCTGCCCACCTTGCCAAAGGACTGTTTCGGCCACCGCAACTGCACCAACATGCTGATTTTCCCACCGAAGTTGCCCAACGGGCTATTTTTTCCCTCGAAGGTGCCCGCCCACTCTGTCGAGGTACTATTTTGGCCAACGCAACTGCACCAAGGTACTGATTTTCCCGCCGAAGTGGTGTTATATTTTCCCGCCATTGTGCCTACCGACAGTGCCAAGGGAGTGTTTCAGCCACCACAACGTCACCAACGTGCTGATTTTCCCACCGAAGGTGCCCAACGGGCTATTTGTTCTCCCGAAGGTGCGTGCCCACCGTGCCAAGGCTGCCGCAACTGCACCAAGGTGCTGATTTTCCCAACAAAGTTTTCCATCGGCTATTTTTTCCCTGCGAAGGTGCCTGTCCATCTTGCCAAGGGACTGTTTCAGCCACCGCGTCTGCACCAAGGTGTTAATTTTCCAACCGAATGTGCCCAACGGGCTATTATTTCTACCGAAGGTGCTTGCCCACTATGCAAGGGAACTGTTTCAGTCACCGCAACTGCACCAAGGAGCTGATTTTCCCACTATAGGTGCCCAACGGGTTATTTTTCCCCCCAAGGTGCCTGCCCACTGTGCCAAGGGACTGTTTCGGCCAACGCAACTGCACTCAGGTGTTGATTTTCCCACCGAAGGTGCCCAACGGGCTATTTTATCCCCCGAAGGTGCCTGCCCACCGTGCCAAGGGACTATTTGGGCCACCGAAACTGCACCAACGTGCTGATTATCCCAACGAAGGTGGCCAGCGGGCCCCTTTTTCACCCGAAGGTGCCTGCCCACCGTTCCAAGGGACTGTTTCTGTCACCGAAACTGCATCAACGTGTTGATTTTCCCACCAAAGGTGCCCAACTGGCTATTTTTTCCCCTGAAGGTGCCTACCCACCGTGCCAAGGGACTGTTTCGGCCACCGCAACTACACCAAAATGCTTATTTTCCCACCGAAGGTGCACGATAGGCTATTTTTTCCCCAGAATGTGTCCCCCCACCGTGCCAAGGCACTGTTTTGGCCACCAAAACTGCACCAACGTGCTGATTTTCCCACCGAAGGTGACCAATGGGCTATTCTTTTCCCCCGAAGGTGCCTGCCCACCGTCCCAAGGGATTGTTTCGGCCACCGAAACTGCAACAAGGTACTAATTTTCCCACCGAAGGTGGCCAATGGGCTATTTTTTCCCCCTAAGATGCCTGGCCACAGTTGCAAGGAAATGTTTCTACCACCGAAACTGCATCAACGTGTTGATTTTCCCACCGAAGGTGCCCAACGGGCTATTTTTTCTCCCGAAGGTGCCCACCCACCGTGCCAAGGGACTGTTTTGGCCATCGCAACTACGCCAAAGTGCTGATTTTCCCACCAAAGGTGCCCAGCGGGCTATTTTTTCCCCCAAATGTGTCCCCCCACCGTGCCAAGGCACTGTTTCGGGCACCGTAACTGCACCAATGTGCTATTTTTTTCCCCTGAAGGTGCCTGCCCACTATCCCAAGGGACTGTTTCGGCCATCAAAACTGCACCAACGTGTTGATTTTCCCATCGAAGGTGCCTACCCACCGTGCCAAGGGACTATTTCAGCATTGAAACTACACCAAGGTATTGATTTTCCCACAGAAGGTGTCCAACGGGCTATTTTTTCCCCCGAAGGTGCCTACACACCATTGCAAGGGACTGTTTCTACCACCGCAACTGCACCAAAGTGCTGATTTTCCCACTGAAGGTGCCCAATGGACTATTTTTTCTCCTAAAGGTGCCTGCCGACCGTCCCAAAGGACTGTTTCGGCCATCAAAACTGCATCAACGTGCTGATTTTCCCACCGAAGGTGTCTACCCACCGTGCCAAGGGACTGCTTCAGCACTGAAACTGCTCCAAGGTGCTGATTTTCCCACCAAAGGTGCCCAACGTGTTATTTTTCCCCCGAAAGTGCTTGCTGACTAGGCCAAGGGACTATTTCCGCCACCGCAACTGCACCAAGCTGCTGATTTTCCCACCGAAGGAGGCCAACGGGATATTTTTTCCCCCAAAGGTTCCTGCCCACGGTGCCAAAGGAATCTTTTGGCCACTGCAACTGCACCGATATGCCGATTTTCCCACTGAAGGTTCCTGCAAACCGTACCAAGGGACTGTTTCGGTGACCGCAACTGCACCAAGGTGCTCACGGTGCCAAGGGACTATTTTGGCCACAGCAACTACACCAAGGTGCTGATTTTCCCGCCGAAGGTGCCTGCGCTATGTGCCAAGGGACTGTTTTGGACACTGCAACTACACTGTGCTGATTTTCCCATCGAAGGCACCCAACGGGCTATTTTTTCCCCCGAAGGTGCCTGCCCACCATGCTAAGGGACTGTTTCGGCCACCGCAACAGCACCAACGTGCTGATTTTCCCACCGAAGGTGACAAACAGGCTATTTTTTCCCCCGAATGTGCCTCCCCGATGAGCCAAGGGACTGTTTTGGCCACCGCAACTGCGTCAACGGGCTATTTTTCCCCCGAACGTGCCTGCCCACCGTTCCAAGGGACTGTTTCGGCCACCGAAACTGTGTTAACATGCTGATTTTCCCACCGAAGGTTCCCAACGGGCTATTTTTTCCCCCGAAGGTGCCTCCAACCATTCCAAGGGACTGTTTCGGCCACCGCATCTGCACCAAGGCACTGATTTTCCCACCAAACGTGCCCAACGTGCTATTTTTTCCACCGAAGGTGCTTGCCCATTGTGCCATGGGATTGTTTTGGCCACCACAACTGCACCAAAGTGCTAATTTTCCCACTGAAGGTCACCAACGAGCTATTTTTCCCCGGAAGGTGCCTGCCTTATGCGCAAGCCACTGTTTCTGCCACCGTAACTGCACCAAAGTGCTGATTTTCCCACCGAAGGTGCCCAATGGGTTATTTTTTCCCCCAAAGGTGCCTGCAAATCATACCAAGGGACTGTTGCGGTGACCGCAACTGCACCAAGGTGCTGACGGTGCCAAGGGATTGTTTTGGCCACCGCAACTGCACCAAGGTGCTGATTTTCCCACCGAAGGTGCTTGCGCGATGTGCCAAGGGATTGTTTTGGCCACCGCAAATGCACCGTGCTGATTTTCCCATCGAAGGTGCCCGACGGGCTATTTGTTGCCCCAAAGATGCCTGCCCACCATGCCAAGGAACTGTTTCGGCCATCGCAACAACACCAATGTGCTGATTTTCCCACCGAAGGTGCCCAACAGGCTATTTTTTCCCCTGAATGTGCTTGCCTGATGAGCCAAGGGACTGTTTTGGCCACTGCAACTGCACCAACGGGCTATTTTTTACCATGAACGTGCCTGCCCACCGTTCCAAGAGACTGTTTCAGCCACTGAAACAACATCAACGTGCTGATTTTCCCATCGAAGGTGCCCAACGGGCTATTTTTTCCCACAAACGTGCCTCCCACTGTGCCAAGGGACTGTTTCAGTGCCAAAACTGCACCAAGGTGCTGATTTTTCCACCAAATGTGCACAATGGGTTGTTTATTCCCCCGAAGGTACCTGCCCACCATGCGAAGGGACTGTTTCGGCCACCGCAATTGTACCAAACTGCTTATTTTCCCACCGAAGGTTCCTAACGGGCTATTTTTTCCCCCGAAGGTGCCTGTCCATCGTGCCAAGGGACTGTTTCGGCCACTGCAACTACACCAAGGTGCTGATTTTCCCGCCGAAGGGGCCCAACAGGTTATTTTTTCCCCCGAAGGTCCCTACCCACTGCACCAAGGGACTGTTTCGGTGACCGCAACTGCACCAAGGTGCCAACAGCTATTTTTTCCTTCGAAGGTGTTTGCCCAGCCTGCCAACGCACTATTTCAGCCATCGCAACTGCACCAAGGTTCTGATTTTTTCACCGAAGGTGGCAAGCGGGACATTTTCTCCCCCGAAGGTGCCTGCCCATCGTATCAGGGGACTGTTTTGGCCATCGCAACTGCACCAAGGAGCTGATTTTGCCACCGAAGGTGCCCAACGTGCTATTTTTTCCCCCGATCGTGCCTACCGACAGTGCCAAGGGACTGTTTCAGCCACTCCAATGACACCAAGGTGCTGATTTTCCCACCGGAGATTCCCAACGGGTTATTTTTCTCCCGAAGGTGCCTGCCCACTGTGCCAAGGTCACCGGAACTTCACGAAGGTGCTGATTTTCCCAGCGAAGGTCGCCAGTGGGCTATTTTTTCCCTCCGACGGTGCCTGCCCATCATCCCAAGGGACTGTTTCGGCCACCGCATCTGCACCAAGGCGCTGATTTTCACACCGAACATGCCCACCGTGCTATTTTTTCCATCAAAGGTGCTTGCCCATTGTACCAAGGGACTGTTTCGGCCACCGCAATTGCACTAAAGTGCTGATTTTCCCTTGAAGGAGCCTGCCTGATGTGCCAAGCGACTGTTTTGGACACCGTAACGGGCTATTTTTTCCCCCGAAGGTTTCTCCCTACTGTGTTAAGGCACTATTTCGGCCATCGTAACTATACCAAAATTTTTATTTTCCCACCAAAGGTGGCAAACGGGCCATTTTCTCCCCCGAAGGTGCCTATCCACCGTGCCAAGTGAATGTTTTGGCCATCACGACTGTACCAACGTGTTGATTTTCTCACCGAAGGTTCCCAACGTGCTATTTTTTCCGCCGATCGTGCCTGCCGACAGTGCCAAGGGACTGTTTCAGGCACCCCAACGACACCAAGGTGCTGGTTTTTCCACCGAAGATGCCCAACGGGCTATTTTTTCTCCTGAAGGTGCCAGACCACCGTGCCAAGGCCACCGCAACTGCAGCAAGGTGCTGATTTTCCTTGCGAAGGTGCCCAACGTGCTGATTATCCCACCGAAGGTGGCAAGAGAGTTATTTTTTCACCCGAACGTGCCTACCCGCCGTTCCTAGGGACTGTTTCTGGCACCGAAACTACATCAAGGTGCTGATTTTCCCACCGAAGGTGCCCAACGGGCTGTTTTTTCCCCCGAAGGTGCCTACCCACCGTGCCGAGGGACTATTTGGGCCACCGAAACTGCACCAATGTGCTGATTATCCCACCAAAGGTGGCCAGGAGGCTATTTTTTCACCCAAAGATGCCTGCAAATTGTACCAAGGGACTATTTCGGCCACCGCAACTGCACCAAAGTGCTGATTTTCCCACCGAAGGTCGCCAACGGGCTATATTTTCCCCCGAATGTGTTCCCCCACCATGCCAAGGCATTGTTTTTCCCACTGCCAAGGGACTATTTTTTTCCCCGACACCAAGGTGCTGATTTTCCCAACGAAGATGCCCAACGGGTTATTTTTTCTCCCGAAGGTGCCTGCCCACCATGCCAAGGCCACCGCAACTGCACCAAGGTGCTGATTTTCCTAGCGAAGGTGGCCAGCGGGCTATTTTTTCCTTCCGAAGGTGCCTGCCCATCGTGCCAAGGGACTATTTTGGCCACCGTATCTGCACCAAGGGATTGATTTTCCCACCGAACATGCCCAACTTGCTATTTTTTCCACCGAAGGTGCGTTCCCATTGTGCCAGGGGACTGTTTCGGCCACCGCAACTGCACCAAAGTGCTGATTTTCCCACTGAAGGTCACCAACGGGCTATTTTTTCCCCCAAAGGTGCCTGCCTGATATGCAAGGGACTGTTTCCGCCATCGCAACTGCACCAAAGTGCTGATTTTCCACCGAAGGTGCCCAATGGGCTATTTTTTTCCGCCGAAGGTGCCTGCCCACCATCCCAAGGGACTGTTTTGGCCATCAAAACTGCACCAACGTGCTGATTTTCCCACCGAAGGTGCCTACCCACTATTCCAAGGGACAGTTTCAACACTGAAACTTCTCCATGGTGCTGATTTTCCCACCGAAGATGCCCAATGTGCTATTTTTTCCCCTGAAAATGCTTGTCCGTCGTGCCAAGGGACTATTTCGGCCACCGCAACTGTACCAAGGCGCTGCTTTTCCCACTTAAGGCAGCCAATGGGATATTTGTTCCCCCAAAGGTGCCTGCCCACGGTGCCAAGGGACTGTTTTGGCCACCGCAACTGCTCAAATATGTCGATTTTCCCACCGAAGGTTCCCAACGGCCTATTTTTTCCCACGAAGGTGCTTGCAAATTGTACGAAGGGACTATTTCGGCGACCGCAACTGCAAGAAGGTGCTCACGATGTGAAGGGACTATTTTGGCCACCGGAACTGCACCAAGGTGCTGATTTTCCCACAAAAGGTACCTGCACAATGTGCCAAGGGTCTGTTTTGGCCACCACAACTGCACCGTGCTGATTTTCCCATCGAAGGTGCTTGACGGGCTATTTTTTCTCCTGAAGGTGCCTGCCCACCATGCCTAGGGACTGTTTCAGCCACCGCAACATTAGTAATGTGCTGATTTTCCCACCGAAGGTGCCCAACGGGCTATTTTTTCCCCCGAACGTGCCTGCCCGATAAGCCAAGGGACTTTTATTGCCACCGCAACTGCACCAACGGGCTATTTTTTGCCACAAATGTGCTTGCCCCCCGTTCCAAGGGACTGTTTCGGCCACTAAAACTGCATCAAGGTGCTGATTTTCCCATCGAAGGTGCCCACCGGGGTATTTTTTCCCCCGAAGGTGCCTCTCACCAAGCCAAGCGACTATTTCAGCACCGAAACTACACCAAGGTCTTAATTTTTCACCGAATGTGCCCAACGGGTTATTTTTTCCCCTGAAGGTACCTGCCCGCCGTGCCAAGGGACTAATTCGACCACCGCAACTATACCAGGCAGCTCATTTTCCCACCGAAGGTTCCCAACGGGCTATTTTTTTCCCCAGAAGGTGCCTGTCCATCATGCCAAGGGACTGTTCCGACCACTGCAACTACACCAAAGTGCTGATTTTCCCACCGAAGGGGCCCAATAGTTTATTTTTTTCCCCAAAGGTGCCTACCCATCGTGCCCGGGACTGTTTCGACGATTGCAATTGCACCAAGGTGCTCAATTTCCCACCAAAGGTGCCCAACGGGCTATTTTTTCCCCCGAAGTTGGCTGCCCACCCTGCCAAGGCACTATTTCGGCCATCGTAACTGCACCAAGGTTTTTATTTTTCCATCGAAGGTGGCAAACGGGCCATTTTTTCGCCGAAGGTGCCTGCCCACCATGCCAAGGGACTGTTTTGGCCATCGCAACTTCACCAAGGTGTTGATTTTCCCACCGAAGGTGCCCAACGTGCTTTTTTTTCCCCCGATCATGCCTGCCGACAATGCCAAGGGACTATTTCAGCCACCCCAACGACACCAAGCTGCTGATTTTCCCACCGAAGATGCCCAACGTGCTATTTTTCCCCAAAAGGTGCCTGTCCACCGTGCTAAGGCCACCGTAACTGCACCAAGGTGTTGATTTTCCTAGCGAAGGTGGCCAGCGGGTTATTTTTTCCCTCCGAAGGTGCCTGCCCATCATACCAAGGGACTGCTTCGGCCACCGCATCTGCACCAAGGCGCTGATTTTCACACCGAACGTGCCCAATGTGCTATTTTTTCCACCGAAGGTGCTTGCCCATTGTGCCAACGGACTGTTTCGGCCACCGCAACTGCACCAAAGTGCTGATTTCCAACTAAAGATGCCCAACAAGCTATTTTTCCCCCGAAGGTGCCTGGCTGATGTGCCAAGGGACTGTTTTGGCCACCGCACTGGGCTATTTTTTCCCCCGAAGGTGTCTCCCCACTATGCCATGGCACTATTTCGGCCATCGTAACTGTACCAAATTTTTTATTTTTTCAACGAAGGTGGCAAACGGGCCATTTTCTCCCCCGAAGGTGCCTGCCCACCGTGCCAAGTGACTGTTTTGGCCATCCCGACTACACCAAGGTGCTGATTTTCCCACCGAAGGTGCCCAACGTGCTATTTTTTCCCCCGATCGTGCCTGCCGACTGTGCCAAGGGACTGTTTCAGCCACCCCAACGACACCAAGGTGCTGATTTTCCCATGGAAGATGCCCAACGGGCTATTTTTTCTCCTAAAGGTGCCTGGCCACAGCAACTGCAGCAAGGTGCTGATTTTCCCAGCGAAGGTGCCCAACGGGCTATTTTTTCCCTCCAAAGGTGCCTGCCCATCTTCCCAAGGGATTGTTTCAGCCACTGCATCTGCACCAAGGTGCTGATTTTCCCACCGAACGTGTCCAACGAGTTATTTTTTCCATCAAAGGTGCTTGCCCACTGTGCCAAGGGACTGTTTCAGCCACCGCAACTGCACCAAAGTGCTGATTTTCCCATTGAAGGTACCCAACGGGCTATTTTTTCCCCCGAACGTGCCTGTCTGATGTGCCAAGGGACTATTTTGCCCACCGCAACTACACCGTGTTGATTTTTCCACCGATGGTGCCCAACAGGCTATTTTTTCCCCCGAAGGTGCCTGCCCACCTTGCCAAGGGACTATTTTGGCCACCGCAACTGCACCAACGTGCCGATTTTCCCACTGAAGTGGCCTAACAGGCAATTTTTTCCCCTGAAGGTGCCTGTCCACTCTGCTGAGGGACTATTTTGGCCAGCGCAACTGCACCAAGGTGCTGATTTTCCCACCGAACGTGCCCAACGTGCTATTTTTTCCACTGAAGGTGCTTGTCCATTGTGCCAAGGGACTGTTTCGGCCACCGCAATGGCACCAAAGTGCTGATTTTCCCACTAAAGATGCCCAACAGGCTATTTTTTTCCTTCGGAGGTGCCTACTTGATGTGCCAAGGGACTGTTTTGGCCACTGCAACGGGCTATTTTTTCCCCGGAAGGTGTCTCCCCACTTTGCCAAGGCACTATTTCGGCCATCGTAACTGTACCAAATTTCTGATTTTTCCACCGAAGGTGGTAAACAGGCCATTTTCTCCCCCGAAGGTGCCTACCCACCGTGCCAAGTGACTGTTTTGGCCATCGCGACAACACCAAGGTGCTGATTTTCCCACCGTAGGTGCCCAATGTTCTATTTTTGCCCCCCATCGTGCCTACCGACAGTGCCAAGGGAGTGTTTCAGCCACCGCAACGACACCAACGTGCAGATTTTCCCACCGAAGGTGCCCAACGGGCTATTTGTTCTCCCGAAGGTGCCTGCCACCGTGCCAAGGCCGCCGCAACTGAACCAAGATGCTGATTTTCCCAGCTAAGTTGCCCACCGGCTATTTTTTCCCTCCGAAGGTGCCTGCCCATCTTGCCAAGGGACTGTTTCAGCCACCGCATATGCACCAAGGCGTTGATTTTGCCATCAAACGTGCCCAACGGGCTATTTTTTCCACCGAAGGTGCTTGCCCACCGTGCCAAGGGACTATTTCTACCATCAAAACTGCATCAACGTGTTGATTTTCCCACCGAAGGTGCCCAACAGGCTATTTTTCCCTCGAAGGTGCTTGCCCACTCTGCTAAGGGACTGTTTCGGCAACGTAACTGCACCAAGGTGTTGATTTTCCCACCGAAGGTGCCCAACGTGCTATTTTTTCCCCCGATCGTGCCTGCCAATAGAGCCAAGGGAGTGTTTCAGCCACCGTAACGACACCAAGGTGCTGATTTTCCCACCGAAGGTGTCCTATAGGATATTTGTTCTCTTGAAGGTGCCCGCCCACAGTGCCAAGGCCGCCGTAACTACACCAAGGTGCTGATTTTCCTAGCTAAGTTGCCTAACGGGCTATTTTTTCCCTCAGAAGGTGCCTGCCCAACTTGCCAAGGTACTGTTTCAACCACCGCATCTGCACCAAGGTGCTGATTTTCCCATCGAACTTGCCCAACGGGCTATTTTTTCCACTGAAGGTGCTTGCCCACTGTGCCAAAGAACTGTTTCGGCCACCGCAACTACACCAAGGTGCTGATTTTCCCACTGAAGGTGCCCAACGGGCTATTTTTTCCCCCGAAGGCGCCTGTCCACAGTGCCAAGAGACTATTTCGGTCAACGCAACTGCACCAAGGTGCTGATTTTCCCACCGAAGGTGCCCAAAGGACTATTTTTTCCGCTGAAGGTGCCTGCCAACCGTGTCAAGGGATTGTTTGGGCCACCGAAAATGCACCAAAGTGTGGATTATCCCACCGAAGGTGGCCAACGGGATATTTTTTTCCCCGAAGGTGCCTGCCCACTGTTTCAAAAGACTGTTTCTACCACGAAAACTGCATCAACGTGCTGATTCTCCCACCAAAGGTGCCCAACGGGCTATTTTTTCCCCCGAAGGTGTCTACCCACTGTGCCAAGGGACTGTTTCGGCCACCGCAACCACACCAAAGTGCTGATTTTGCCACCGAAGGTGCCTAACGGGCTATTTTCTCCCCCGAAGGTGCCTACCCACCGTTCCAAGGGACTATTTCAGCCACCGAAACATCATAAATGTGCTTATTTTCCCACCGAAGGTGCCCAACGGGCAATTTTTTCCACCAATGGTGCCTACCCACCGTGCTAAGGGACTGTTTCGGCCACTGCAACTGCACCAAAGTGCTGATTTTCCCACCGAAGGTGCCCAACCGACTATTTTTTCCCCCGAATGTGTCCCCCCACTGTGCCAAGGCACTATTTTGGCCACAAAAACTGCACCAACGTGCTGATTTTCCCACCGAAGGTGACCAATGGGCTATTTTTTTCCTCCGAAGTTGTCTTCCCACCGTCCCAAGGGACTGTTTGGGTCACCAAAACTACACCAACAAGCTGATTATACCACCGAAGGTGGCCAACGGGCTATTTTCTCCCCAGAAGGTGCCTGCCCACCGTTCCAAGGGACTGTGTCTGCCACCGAAATTCCTTCAACGTGCTGACCCACCGTGCTAAGGCACTGTTTCGTCCATCGCAACTGCACCAAACTGCTGATTTTCCCACCGAAGGTGTCCAACGGGCTATTTTTTCCCCCGAATGTGTCCCCCCACCGTGCCAAGGCACTGTTTTGGTCACCAAAACTGCACCAACGTGCTGATTTTTCCACCGAAGGTGACCAATGGGCTACTTTTTTCCCCCGAAGGTGCCTGCCCACCGTCTCAAGGGACTGTTTCGGCCACCAAAACTGCACGAACATGCTAATTTTCCCACCGAAGGTGCCTACCCACAGTGCCAAGGGACTGTTTCAGCACTGAAACTGCACCAAGGTGCTGATTTTCCCACCGAAGGTGACCAACGAGCTATTTTTGCCTTTGAAAGTGCCTGCCCGCCGTGCCAAGGGACTATTTCGGCCACCGAAACTGCACCAAGGTGCTGAGTTTCCCACCGAAGGCGGCCAACGTGATATTTTTTCCTCCAAAGGTGCCTGCCCACGGTGCCAAGGGACCGTTTTGGCCACCGCAAATGCACCAACATGTTGATTTTCCCACCGAAGGATCCCAACGTTCTATTTTTTCCCACGAAGGTGCCTATACATCATGTCAAGGGACTATTTGGGCCACCACAACGGCACCAAGGTACTGATTTTCCTACCGAAGGTTCCCAACGGGCTATTTTTTCCCCCGATGGTGCCTGCCCGCCGTGCCAAGGGACTGTTTGGGCCACTGCAACTGCACCAAGGTGCTGATTTTCCCACTGAAGATGCCCAAAAGGCTATTTTCCCACCAAAGTGCCTGCCCGCCATGTCAAGGGACTATTTCGGCCACAACAACTGCACCAAGGTGTTGATTTTCCTACCAAAGGCAGCCAACGGGATATTTTTTTCCCCGAAGGTGCCTGCCCACCATGCCAAGGGACTGTTTCGGCCATCGTAACTGGACCAACATGCTGATTTTCCCATCGAAGGTGCGCAACGGGGTATTTTTTCCCCAAAGGTGCCTCCCACCATGCCAAGGGGCTATTTCGGCACCGAAACTGCACCAGGGAGCTGATTTTTCCACCAAATATGCCTAACGGGTTATTTTTTCCCCCGAAGGTGCCTGCCCGCCGTGCCAGGGGACTGTTTCGGCCACTGCAACTGCACCAAGGTGCTGATTTTCCCACCGAAGGTACCCAACATGTTATTTTTTTCACCGAAGGCGCCTACCCACCGTGCCAAGAGACTGTTTCGGCGACCGCAACTGCGTCTAGGTGCTCACTTTCCCACCAAAGGTGCCCAACTAGCTATTTTCTCCCCCGAAGGTGTCTGCCCTCCGTGCCAAGGCACTATTTCAGCCATCGTAACTGCACCAAGGTTTTGATTTTTCCACCGAAAGTGGCAAACGAGCTAGTTTCTCCCCCGAAGGTGCGTGCCCACCGTGCGAAGGGACTGTTTTGACCACCGCAACTGTACCGTGCTGATTTTTCCACTGAAGGTGTCCAACGGGCTATTTTTCCCCCCGATGGTGCCTACCCACCTTGCCAAAGGACTTTTTCGGCCACCGCCACTGCACCAACCTGCTGATTTTCCTACCGAAGTTGCCCAACCGGCTATTTTTTCCCCCAAAGGTGCATGCCCACCATGGCAATGGACTGTTTTGGTCACCGCAATTTTTTTCCCAAGGGGCTATTTTTTCCCACGAAGGTGTATCCCCACCGTGCCAAGACACTGTTTTGGCCACCTAAACTGCACCATCGTGCTGATTTTCCCACCGAAGGTGACCAGTGGGCTTTTTTTTTCCCCTGAAGGTGTCTACCCTCCGTGCCAAGGAACTGTTTTGGCCACCAAAACTGCACCAACGTGCTGATTTTCCCACCGAAGGTGCCTACTCACCATGCCAAGGGACTGTTTTAGCACCGAAACTTCACCAAGGTGTTGACTTTCCCACCGAAGGTGCCCAATGGACTATTTTTTCCCTCAAAGGTGCCAAGGGCCTGTTTTGGCCACCGAAATGCACCAACCTACTGATTTTCCCACCGAAGGTGCCTACCCACCGTGCCAAGGGACTGTTTCAGCACTGAAACGGCACCAACATGCTGATTTTCCTATCGAAGGTGCTCAACGGGTTATTTTTCCCCCAAAATCCCTTCCTGCCGTGTCAAAGGACTATTTCGGCCACCGCAACTGCACCAAGGTGCTGATTTTCCCACCGAAGGCGGCCAACGGGATATTTTTCCCCCAAAGGTGCCTGCCCAGAGTGCCATGGGACTGTTTTGGCCACCGCAACTGCACCAATATGTTGATTTTCCCACCGAAGGTTCCCAACGGGCTATTTTTTCCCACAAAGGTGCCTGCACACCGTGCAAAGGGACTGTTTTGGTCACCGCAACTGCACCAAGGTGCTGATATTCCCACCGAAGGTGCCTGCGCGATGTGGCATGGGACTGTTTTGGCCGCTGCAACTACACCGTGCTGATATTCCCACCGAAGGTGCTCAATGGGCTATTTTTTCCCTCCAAGGTGCTTGCCCGCCATGCCAAGGGACTGTTTCGGCCACCGCAACAACACCAACGTGCTGATTTTCCCACCGAAGGTGCCCAACGGACTATTTTTTCCCCCGAAGGTGCCTGCCCGATGGGCTGATGGACTGGTTTGGCCACCACAACTGCACCAACGGGTAATTTTTACCCCCGAACGTGCCTGCCCACCCTTCCAAGGGATTGTTTCGACCACCTAAACTGCGTCAACGTGCTGATTTTACCATCAAAGGTGACCAACAGGCTATTTTTTCCCCTGCAGGTGCCTCTCACCATGCCAAGGGACTATTTCGGTACCGAAACTGCACCAAGGTGTTGATTTTTCCACCGAATGTGCCCAACGGGTTATTTTTTCCCCCAAAGGTGCTTGCCCGCCGTGCCAAAGGACTGTTTTGGCCACGACAATTGTACCAAGCTGGTCATTTTCCCACTGAAGGCTTCCAACGGGCTATTTTTTCCCCCGAAGGTGGTTGTCCATCGTGCCAAGGGACTGTTTCAGCCGCTGCAACTGCATCAAGGTGCTGATTTTCCCACCGAAGGGGCCCAGCAGGTTATTGTTTCCCCCAAAGGAGCCTGCCCACCTTGCCAAGGGACTGTTTCGGCCATCGCAAGCACACCAAGGTTTTGATTTTTCAATCGAAGGTGGCAAGCGGGCCATTTTCTACCCCGAAGGTGCCTGCCCACCGTGCCAAGGGACTGTTTTGGCCATCGCAACTGCACCAAGGTTCTGATTTTTCCACCAAAGGTGGCAAACGGGCCATTTTCTCCCCCGAAGGTGCCTGCCCACCTTGCCAAGGGACTGTTTCGGCCACCGCATCTGCACCAAGGTGCTGATTTTCCCACCAAACATGCCCAACGGGCTATTTTTTCCACCAAAGGTGCTTGTCCACTGTTCCAAGGGACTGTTTCGACCATCGCAACTGCACTAAAGTGCTAATTTTCCAACTGAAGATGTCCAACGAATTATTTTTTCCCCCAAAGGTGCCTTCTTGATGTGCAAAGGGACTGTTTTGGCCACTGCAACTGCACCGTGCTGATTTTTCCACCGAAGGTGCCCAACGGACTATTTTTTCCCCCGAAGGTGCCTGCCCACCATGCCAAGGGACCGCTTTAGCCACCGCAACACGCCCAACGTATTGATTTTCCCACCAAAGATGCTCGACAAGCTATTTTTTCCCCCAAAGGTGCCTGCCCACTATGCCAAGGGACTGTTTTGGCCAATGCAACTGCACCATCGTGATGATTTTCCCACGGAAGGTGCCCAACAGGCTTTTTTTGTCCAAAAGGTGCATGCCCACCGTGGCAAGGGACTGTTTTGGGCACCGCAACTACACCAACGTGCCGATTTTCCCACCGAATGTGCCCAACGGACTATTTTTTCCCCAGAAGGTGTCTACCCACCGTGCCAAGGCAGTGTTTTGGCCACCGCCACTGCACCAACGTGCTGATTTTCCCACCGAAGGTGCCCAAAGGGCTATTTTTCCCCAAAGGTGCCTGCGCATCGTACCAATGGACTGTTTTGGCCACCGCAACTGCACCAACGTGCTGTTTTTCATACCGAAGGTGCCAAGCAGGCTATTTTTTCCCCTGCAGGTGCCTGCCCACCATTCCAATTGGCTATTTCGGCTACCAAAACTGCATCAACGTGTTGATTTTCCCACCAAAGGTGCCCAACGGGCTATTTTTTCCCCAGAAGGTACCTATCTATCGTGCCAAGGAACTGTTTTCGCCTTCGCAACTGCACCAAGGTGCATATTTTCCCACCGAAGGTGCCCAATGGGCTATTTTTTCCCCAGAAGGTGCCTGCCCACCGTTTCAAGGCACTGTTTCGGACACTGAAACTGCACCAACGTTCTGATTTTCACACCGAAGGTGCCCAACGGGATATTTGTTCGCCTAAAGGTGCATGCCCATCGCTCAAGGGACTGTTTTGGCCACCGTAACTCCACCAAAATGCCGATTTTCCCACCGAAGGTGCCCAACAGGCTATTTTTTCCCCATGAGGTGTCTGCCCACCGTGCCAAGGCACTGTTTTGGTCACTGCAATTGCACCAACGTGCTGATTTTCCCACCAAAGGTGCCCAACGGGCTATTTTTTCCCGTGAAGGTGCCTGCCCACCGTGCGAAAGGACTGTTTCGGCCACCACAACTGCACCAAGGTGCTAATTTTCCTACTGAAGGTGCCAACGGGCTATTTTTTCCCCCGAAGGTGCCTCCCCGATGTGTCAAGGGACTGTTTTGGCCACCGCAACTGCACCGTGCTGATTTTCCCACAGAAGGTGCCCAATGGGCTATTTTTTCCCCCGAAGGTGCCTGCCCACCTTGCCAAGGGACTGTTTCGGCCACTGTAACTACAGCAATGTGCTGATTTTCAAAACGAAGTTGCCCAACGAGCTTTTTTTCCCTCCGAAGGTGCCTGCCCATCTTGTCAAGGGACTGTTTTGGCCACCGTATCTGCACCAAGGGGCTGATTTTCCCACCAAACGTGCCCAATGGGTTATTTTTTCCACCAAAGGTGCTTGCCCACTGTGCCAAGGGTCTATTTCTGGCACCGAAACTATATCAACGAGTTGATTTCCCCACTGAAGGTGCCCAACGGGCTATTTTTTCCCCCGAAGGTGCCTGCCCACTCTGCGAAGGGACTGTTTCGGCCAACACAACTGCACCAAGGTGCTGATTTTCCCACCGAAGGTGCCCAACGTGCTATTTTTTCCCTCGATCGTGCCTGACGACAGTGCCAAGGGAGTGTTTTAGCCACTGCAATGGCACCAAGGTGCTGATTTTCCCACCGAAGGTGCCCAATGGGCTATTTGTTCTCTCGAAGGTGTCTGCCTACCGTACGAAGGTCGCCGCAACTGCATCAAGGTGCTGATTTTCCTAACTAAGTTGTCCAACGGGCTATTTTTTCCCTCCGAAGGTGCCTGCCCATCTTGCCAAGGGACTGTTTCAGCCACCGCATTTGCACCAAGGTGCTAATTTTCCCACCGAACGTGCTCAACGGGCTATTTTTTCCACCGAAGGTGCTTGCCCACTCTGCCAAGGAACAGTTTCGGCCACCGCAACTGTACCAAGGTGCTGATTTTTCCACTAAAGGTGCCCAATGGGCTATTTTTTCCCCCGAAGGTGCCTGCCACTGTACCAAGTGACTGTTTCGGCTAACGCAAATGAACCAAGGTGCTGATTTTCCCACCAAAGGTGCCCAAGGGGCTATTTTTTCCCCCGACGGTGCCTGCCCACTATGCCAAGGGACTATTGGGGCCACCAAAACTGCACCAACATGCTGACTATCCTACCGAAGGTGGCCAACGAGCTATTTTTTCCCATGAAGGTGCCTGCCTACCATCCCAAGGGACTGTTTCTATCACCAAAACTACATCAACGCGCTAATTTTCTCATCGAAGGTGCCCAACGGGCTATTTTTTCCCCCGAAGGTGCCGACCCACCGTGCCAAGGGATTGTTTCGACCATCACAACCACACCAAAGTGTTGATTTTCACATCGAAGGTGCCCAGCAGGCTATTATCTCCCCCGAATGTGTCCCCCCACCGTGCCAAGGCACTGTTTTGACCACCAAAACTGCACCAATGTGTTGATTTTTCCACCGAAGGTGCCGAACGGTTTATTTTTTCCCCTGAAGGTACCTGCCCACCGTGCGAAGGGACTGTTCGACGATCGAAACTGCACCAAGGTGCTGATTTTCCCACCGAAGGTGCGCAACGACCTATTTTTTCCCACAAAGGTGCCTACCCCCTATGCCAAGGGACTGTTTAGGCCACCGAAACTGCACCAAGGTGCTGATTTTCCCACGTAAGGTACCCAACAACCTATTTTTTCCCCCGAAGGTGTCTGCCCACCGTGCGAAGGGACTATTTCAGTCACTGCAAGTGCAGAAAGGTGCTGATTCTCCCACCAAAGGTGCCTAAAGAGCTATTTTTTCCCACGAAGGTGCTTGCACACAGTGCCAAGGGACTGTTTCGGCCACCAAAACTATTCCAAGGTGCTGATTTTCCCACCGAAGGTGCCCAACGGACTATTTTTTCCCCTGAAGGTGCCTGCACGCAGAGCCAAGGGACTGTTTTGGCGATCGTAACTGCACCAACGGGCTATTTTTTCTGCCAAACGTGCCTGTTCACCATTCGAAGGGACTATTTTGGCTACCAAAACTGCATCAACGTGCTGATTTCCCCATCGAAGGTGCCCAATGGGCTATTTTTTCCCCCGAAGGTGCCTCCCACCATGCCAAGGGACTGTTTCAGCATCGAAACTGCACCAAGGTGCTGATTTTTCCACCTAATGTGCCCAACGAGTTATTTTTTTCCCCGAAGGTGCCTGCCCATCATGCCAGGGGACTGTTTCAGCCACTGTAACTACACTAAGTTGCTAATTTTCCTACCGAAGGTGTCCAACAGGTTATTTTTTCCCCCGAAGGTGCCTGCCCACCGTGCCAAGGGACTGTTTCGACGACCGTAGCTTCACCAAGCTGCTCACTTTCCCACCGAAGGTGCTGAACGGACTATTTTTTCCCCCAAAGGTGTCTGCCCACCAAGCCAAGGCCCTATTTCGGCCATCGCAACTGCACCAAGGTTCTGATTTTTCCACCGAAGGTGACAAAAGGGCTATTTTCTCCCCTGAAGGTGCCTGCCCACCGTACCAAGGGACTATTTTGGCCATCACAACTTCACCAAGGTGCTGATTTTCCCACCGAAGGTGCCCAACGTGCTATTTTTTTTCCCGATCATGCCTGCCGATAGTGCCAAGGGACTGTTTCAACCACCCCAACGACACCAAGGTGCTGATTTTCCCACCAAAGATGCCCACTGGGCTATTTTTTTCCCAAAGGTGCCTGCCTGCCGTGCCAAGGCCACCGCAACTGCCCCAAAGTGTAGATTTTCCTAGCGAAGTTACCCAACGGGCTATTTTTTCCGCCGAAGGTGCTTGCCTACTATGCCAAGGGACTGTTTTAACCACCGCAATTGCACCAAGGTGCTGATATTCCTATTGAAGGTGCTCAACGGGCTATTTTTCCCCCAAAGGTGCCTGCCTGATGTGCCAAGGGACTGTTTTGACCACCGCAACTACACCGTTCTGATTTTTCCACCGAAGGTGCCCAACGGGCTATTTTTTCCCCCCAATGGTGCCTGCCCACCTTGCCAAGGGACTATTTTGGCCACCGCAACTACACCAACGTGCTGATTTTCCCACCGAAGATGCCCAATAGGGTATTTTCTCCCCCGAAGGTGCCCCACTGTGCCAAGCGACTGTTTCGCCCAACATAACAACACCAACGTGCTGATTTTCCCACTAAAGTTGACCAACGGGCTATTTTTTCCCCCAAAGCTGCACGCCCACCATGGCAAGGGACTGTCTTGGCCATTGCAACTGCAATAAGGTGTCGAATGTGCCCAACGGGCTATTTTTTCCCCCGAAGGTGTCTACCCATCGTGCCAAGCCACTGTTTTGGCCACCACTACTACACCAATGGGTTATTTTTTCCCTCAAAGGTGCCTGCCTGATGTCCCAAGGGACTGTTTTGGCCACCGCAACTGCACCGTGCTGATTTTTTCACTGAAGATGCCCACTGGACTATTTTTTCCCTCAAAGGTGCCTGCCCACAATGCTAGGGGACTGTGTGGGCCACCGTAATTGCACCAACGTGTTGGTTATCCCATCGAAGGTTCCTAACGAGCTATTTTTTCCCTTGAAGGTGCCTACCCACCATGCCAAGGCACTATTTCGGCCAACGCAACTGCACCAATGTACTGATTTTCCCGTCGAAGGTGCCCAAGGGCCTATTTTTTTCCCCGAGGGGTGCCTGCCCACCGTTCCAAGGGACTGTTCCGGCCACCGAAATTGGATCAAGGTGCCGATTTTCCTACCGAAGGTGCGCAACGGGCTATTTTTTCCCTCAAAGCTACTGATGTTCCCACCGAAGGTTCCCAACGGGCCATTTTTTCCCCTGAAGGTGCCTGCCCACCGCGCCAAGGGACTGTTTGGGCCACTAAAACTGCACCAATGCACTGATTTTCCCACCGAAGGTGCCCAACGGGCTATTTTTTCCCGAAAGGTGCCTACCCACTGTGCCAAGGGACTATTTCAGCACCGAAACTGCACCAACGTGCTGATTTTCCAACCGAAGGTGCCCAACGGGCTATTTTTTCCCTCGAAGGTGCCTGCCCGATGAGCCAAAGGACTGTTTTGGCCATCGCAACTACACCAACGGGCTATTTTTCCCCCGAACGTGCCTGCCCACTATTCCAAGGGACTCTTTCAGCCACCGAAACTACATCAGCGTGCTGATTTTCCCATCGAAGGTGCCCAAGGGGCTATTTTTTTTGCCGAAGGTGCCTCCCACTGTGTCAAGGGACTGTTTCGGCATCGAAACTGCACCATGGTGTTGATTTTTCCATTGAATGTGCACAACGATTTATTTTTTCCCCCGAAGGTGCCTGCCCGCCATGCCAAGGGACTGTTTCAACCACTGTAACTACACCAAGATGCTAATTTTCCCACCGAAGGTGCCAACAGGTTGTTTTTTTCCCCTGAAGGTGCCTGCTCACTGTGCCAAGGGACTATTTCGGCAGCCGCAACTACACCAAGGTGTTTAGTTTCCCACCGAAGGTGGCCAACGGGATATTTTTTCCCCCGAAGGTGTCTGCCCACCATGCCAAGGCCCTATTTCAGCTATCACAACTACACCAAGGTTCTGATTTTTCCACTGAAGGTGGCCAATAGGCTATTTTCTCACCCGAAGGTGCCTACCCACCGTGCCAAGGGACGATTTTGGCCATCAAAACTGCACCAAGGTTCTGATTTTCCCACCGAAGGTGCCCAACGTGCTATTTTTTCCCCCGATCATGCTTGCCGATAGTGCCAAGGGACTGTTTCAACCACACCAATGACACCAAGGTGCTGATTTTCCCACTAAAGATGCCCAACGGGCTATTTTTTCTCCTGAAGGTGCCTGTCCACCTTGCTAAGGCCACTGCAACTGCACCAAGGTGCTAATTTTCTCAGCAAAGTTGCCCAATGGGCTATTTGTTCTACCGAAGGTGCTTGCCTACTGTGCCAAGGGACTGTTTCGGCCACTGGAACTGCACCAAGGTGCTGATTTTCCTACTGAAGGTGCCCAATGGGCTATCTTTCCCCCAAAGGTGCCTGCCTGATGTGTCAAGGGACTGTTTTGACCACTGCAACTGTACCATGCTGATTTTTCCACCGAAGGTGCCCAACGGGCTATCTTTTCCCCGATGGTGCCTGCCCACCATGCCAAGGGACTATTTTGGCCACTACAACTGCGCCAGCGTGTTGATTTTCCCACCGAAGATGCCTAACGAGGTATTTTCTCCCCCGAAGGTGCCTGCCCACTCTGCCAAGGGACTGTTTCGGCCAAAGGTGCACGCCCACCGTGGCAAGGGACTGTTTTGACCACCGCAACGGCACCAAGGTGCTGATTTTCCTGCCGAATGTGCCCAACGGGCCATTTTTCCCCCCAAGGTGTCTACCCACTGTGCCAAGGCACTGTTTGGGCCACCGCCACTGCACCAACGGGCTATTTTTCCCCTCAAAGGTGCCTGCATAATTTTCCAAGGGACAATTTTGGCCACCGCAACTGCACCGTGCTGATTTTTCCATCGAAGATGCCCAATGGGCTATTTTTTCCCTCAAAGGTTGCTGGCCATGATGCCAGGGGACTGTTTTGGCCACCGTAACTGGACCAACGTGCTGATTATCCCACCGAAGGTTCCTAACGGGCTATTTTTTCCCTCGAAGGTGCCTGCCCACCGTGCCAAGGGACTGTTTCGACGACCGTAACTGCACCAACGTGCTGATTTTCCCACCGAAGGTGCCCAAGGGGCTAATTTTTCCTTCGAAGGTGCCTGCCCACCATTCCAAGGGATTGTTTCGGCCACCGAAACTGCATCAACGTGCCAATATTCCCACGAAGGTGCCCAACGGGCTATTTTTTCCCTCGAAGGTGCCTCCCACTGTACCAAGGGACTGTTTCAGCACTGAAACTGTACCTAGGTGCTGATTTTCCCACCGAAGGTGGCCAACGGGCTATTCTTTCCCCCGAAGGTGTCTCCCCACCATGCCAAGGCACCGTTTTGTCCACCTAAATTGCACCAACGTGCTGATTTTCCTACCGAAGATGACCAATGGGCTATTTTTTCCCCCGAAGGTGTCTCCCCTCCATGCCAAGGCACTGTTTTGGCCACCAAAACTGCAGTAATGTGCTGATTTTCCCACCAAAGCTGCCTACCCACCATGCCAAGGGACTGTTTCGGCCACCGCAACTACACCAAGGTACTGATTTTCCCACCGAAGTTGACCAACGGAATATTTTTTCCCCCAAAGGTGCCTGCCCACGATGCCAAGGGATTGTTTTGGCTACCGTAACTGCACCAACATGCTGATTTTCCCACCGACGGTTCCCAACGGGCTATTTTTTCCACCGAAGGTGCCTGCTCATCGTGCCATGGGACTGTTTTGGCCACCGAAACTGCACCAAGGTGATGATTTTTACACCGAAGGTGCCCAACGGGCTATCTTTTCCCCAAAAGGTGCCTGCCCACCGTGCCAAGGCCACAGCAACAACACCAAGGTGCTAATTTTCGCAGCGAAGGTGCCTAACGGGCTATTGTTTCCCCCCAAAGAGGCCTATCAATCGCCCCAATGGACTATTTCGACCACCGCAACTAGACGAAGGTTTTGATTTTCCCACCTAAGGTGCTGAATAGGCTATTTTTCCCACCGAAGGTGCCTGCCAACTGGGCCAAGGGACTGGTTCGGCCAACGCAATTGCATCAAGGTGCTGATTTTCCCAGCGAAGGTGCCCCACGCGCTATTTTTTCACCCCCAAGGTTCCTGCACATCGCACCAAGGGACCGTTTAGGCCACCGCAATTGCACCAAGGTGCTGATTTTCCCACCAAAGGTGCCAAACGGACTATTTTTTGCCCTGAAGGTGCCTGCCCATCGTGCCAAGAGACTGTTTTGGTCACTGGAACTGCACCAGCGTGCTGATTTTCCCACCGAAGGTTCCCAACGGGCTATTCTTTTCCTCGAAGGTGCCTGCCCACGGTGCCAAGGAGCTGTTTCTGCCACCGGATCTGCACCAAGATGCTGATTTACCCAATGGGCTATTTTTTCCCCCGAAGGTGCCTGCCCACCGTGCCAAGGGACTGTTTCGGCCACTGCAACTGCACCAAGGTTCTGATTTTCCCTCCGAAGGTGGCCAACGGGCTTTTTTTTCCACCCAAGGTGCCTGCTCGTCGTGCGATGGGACTGTTTTGGCCACCAAAATTGCACCAAGGTGATGATTTTTACACCGAAGGTGCCCAACGGGCTATCTTTTCCTCGAAAGGTGCCTGCCCACCGTGCCAACGCTACAGCAACAACACCAAGGTGCTGATTTTCACTGCGAAGGTGCCTAACGGGCTATTTTTTCCCCCCAAAGGGGCCTACCCATCGCCCCAATGGACTATTTCGGCCACCGCAACTAGACTAAGGTGTTGATTTTCCCACCTAAGGTGCCGAACAGGCTATTTTTCCCTCCGAAGGTGCCTGCCAACTGTGCCAAGGGATTGGTTCGGCCAACGCAATTGCACCAAGTTGCTGATTTTCCCAGCGAAGGTGCCCCACGCGCTATTTTTTCACCCCAAAGGGTCCTGCCCATCGCACCAAGGGACTGTTTCGGCCACCGCAACTGCACCAAGGTGCTGATTTTCCCACCAAAGGTACCAAACGGACTATTTTTTGCCCCGAAGGTAACTGCCCATCGTGCCAAGGGACTGTTTCGGCCACTGCAACTGCACCAGGGTGCTGATTTTCCCACCGAAGGTGCCCAACGGACTATTTTTTCCCTCGAAGATGCCTGCCTACTGTTCCAAGGGACTATTTTGGCACCACAACTGCACCAAGGTGCTGATTTTCCCTCTGAAGGTGCCCAAGGGGCTTTTTTTTCCCCCGAAGGTGCCTGCCCTTTGTGCCAAGGGACTGTTTTGGGCACCGTAACTGCACCAGCGTGCTGATTTTCCCACCGAAGGTGGCCAACGGGCTATTTTTTCCCCCGAAGGTGTCTGCCCACCATGCCAAGGCACTGTTTTAGCCACCGAAACTGCACCAATGTTCAGATTCTCTGGCAAAAGGTGTAAAATAGGCTATTTTCACCGCCGAAAGTGGCTGCCCACCGTTCCAAAGGACTGTTTCGGCTATCGAAACTACACCAATGTGTTGATTTTACCACCGAAGGTGGCCAGGGGGCTATTTTTCCCCCAAAGGTGCCTGCCCATCGTGCCAAGGGACTGTTTCGGCCACTGTAACTGCACTAAGGTTCTGATTTTCCCTCCGAAGGTGGCCAACGGGCTTTTTTTTCCACTCAAGGTGCCTGCTGGTCGTGCCATGGGACTGTTTTGGCCACCAAAATTGCACCAAGGTGATGATTTTTACACCGAAGGTGCCCAACGAGCTATCTTTTCCACGAAGGTGCCTGCCAACTGTGCCAAGGGACTGGTTCGGCCAACGCAATTGCACCAAGTTGCTGATTTTCCCAGCGAAGGTGCCCTACGCGCTTTTTTTTCACCCCAAAGGGTCCTGCCCATTGCACCAAGGGACTGTTTCGGCCACCGCAACTGCACCAAAGTGCTGATTTTCCCACCAAAGGTACCAAACGGACTATTTTTTGCCCCGAAGGTGCCTGCCCATCGTGCCAAGGGACTGTTTCGGCCACTGCAACTGCACCATGGTGCTGATTTTACCACCGAAGATGCCCAACGGACTATTTTTTCCCCCGAAGATGCCTGCCCACTTTTTCGAGGGACTATTTCGGCACCACAACTTCACCAAGGTGCTGATTTTCCCCCCGAAGGTGCCCAAGGGGCTTTTTTTTCCCCCGAAGGTGCTTGCCCTTTGTGCCAAGGGACTGTTTTGGGCACCGCAACTTCACCAGCGTGCTGATTTTCCCACCGAAGGTGGCCAACGGGCTATTTTTTCCCCCGAAGGTGTCTGCCCACCATTCCAAGGCACTGTTTTGGCCACCGAAACTGCACTAATGTTCAGATTCTCTGGCAGAAGGTGCAAAATGGGCTATTTTCACCGTCGAAAGTGGCTGCCCACCGTTCCAAAGGACTGTTTCAGCTATCGAAACTGCACCAATGTGTTGATTTTACCACCGAAGGTGACTAGGGGGCTATTTTTCCCCCAAAGGTGCCTGCCCACCGTGCCAAGGGACTGTTTTGGCCACTGTAACTACACCAAGGTTCTGATTTTCCCTCCGAAGGTGGCCAACGGGCTTTTTTTTCCACCCAAGGTGCCTGCTCGTCGTGCCATGGGACTGTTTTGACCACCAAAATTGCACCAAGGTGATGATTTTTACACCGAAGGTGCCCAACGGGCTATCTTTTCCCTGAAGGTGCCTGCCAACTGTGCCAAGGGACTGGTTCGGCCAACGCAATTGCACCAAGTTGCTGATTTTCCCAGCGAAGGTGCCCCACGCGCTATTTTTTCACCCCAA